>JAUUDW010543685.1:0-12088 GCA_032361385.1 Panulirus guttatus | reverse complement strand
GATAGGGTCTGGGGCTGCCACGTATAGGTCATTTACTGGCCTTTTGCAGACTCCATCATTCTTATGTTCTTATGTTCTTATGTATCTAAGATCTCCAAGTAACCTTAAGAAATTCTTCAGACAATATATGTAAGACAAAGAAAGATCGTAGAAGACACAGCTGGACTAGTAATAATCCAAAATGGTAGAATAACTAATATCGAAAAAGCAATGGCTTTCATAATCAGTATAATCAAAAGGTAATCATAAACACCTCTAAAAACTGAAAATAAATGATTCGATGATCTGATGAAGTAAAGTTGTAATATTTATACTAAATCAACCCAAACAAGTCTGGTAACCATAATACTGAACACATAACTAATGAAATATAAGGTACATACCTAAAAACTGAAAATTGGCAAATATCGCTTCAATGTGTTGAAAGTAGCTAATGTGGCTTAACTTACCACCAATTCAGTCTCACTAGTTCTCGGAAAAAGCAAGAAAAAGTAATGAAAGAAAACATTGCTTAATATCTAGATAATGAAACACGTTCGGACATCCAATATGGCTTACCTAACAGAAAATCCTGCGTAACAAATTTCTTATCTTTTTTCAGTGAAATATAAGATAACTGGGACTAAAAAGTATCTTCTTGATGTAATAAACCTGGGCTATCAAGAGGCATTTGATAAAATGTCACACAAGAGACTATTCAGAGTTAGTCACATGGAATAGGGGACGAATTATATGCAAAAATCAGTGACTGGCTCATCATTCTTTTTCATAATTCGCTTTTGTTGTTGAGAACTGGGTTTCATACCTAAGATATCCAAATTTTCAGATGATATAAAACAAAATGGTAGAGCTATAAATGGAATATGAAATTTAACATAGAGAAATGTTTAGCTATACATTTTGAATATAATGATATTAAATATGACTCTCGAATATTCGGGTACCCACTCTCTCAATTAAATGAAGAGATGGATCTTGAATCAGTTATTAGTAACAATCTGAAGTATAATGAACAGTGCAGTTTCCTTTTTAAATACTTTAATAAGACCACACTTGAATATGCAATATACAATGCAATTCCGGCTCTGAAACAACATAACATGAAAAAACTGAAACAAGTACAAAGATGGGTTGCATAACTGATTTCAGCTGTGAGAAATCTGCCGCACGAGGAAGGTTAAGAAGATTAGACATCTCTGAGTTAACATCATGGAGTTGTGTAGGAAGCATGTGGTTCATGCTTAACCTTTTTTGCCGAACTAAATCCATCCCAAGAAACATGATCAAGATGAAAGTGGTAAATGAGACAGCAAGTGTGGCTTAGTCACTTTATTTGTCTCCTGGTACTACTGCCAAGCAGTTAGATGCCAGCTTTAACACATATTTTGCACTCAGTTTACATGACCTTAACGCTGGTCGTGCTATCTTGGATACTGATACTTGCAACTTCTGTTGAATCACCTGATAGATTTCATTTCCTTCAGCAGAGTGGTACTGAAGGTGGACAATCTGACCTCATATACGGGGGTCTGTGAGAGTGGTAGCATCTTTTGTTTTATGAAGAGTAGAATTCTCGCTTACCTAATAAAAGTTTTCAAAATTTTGAATAAGTTCGATATCTAAATCACAAAGATCTTTTAGAATTACAGGAAAATACCGTTACAAAGGCATACAGAATAAGACTTAAAGCTTAAAAATGTAACTCTGTCCTAGGAAAACGTTTCTTTGCAAAAAGATTTGTTGATCATTGGCTTAAGTTACCGTCAAACTCTGTAAGAAGAAAAGACTGTGAACACCTTCAAAAACCAGCTAAACAAATGTTTTGGTCATCTCAGGAGTCTACTGAATGCATATATGGAAAAAATAAGCATTAATTCACCTTTCTCATTCCAAGCCAAAGGGATATACTGTAGTGCATCAGAAGGTGTGATAGTGTTGGAAGATTTCACAGTAGGATTGTCTCTTTCGTTCTATCTTCTTAAAGTCCATGATTTTCTTCCAGTCTTTTTCCTACCGGTTGTTGTTTCCGGAGGCGAATAGAGAAAGGGGAAGAGAGCCTTCATACTGTTCTCTTCTTAACTTATCCATTTGAAAAGAAGAATATATGAAATTAGTTATAAACAGATAACCTAGACATGAGCCAACGGCTTTCGTTACCGTATATCACATGCGCTCCACCATTACCACTGCTGCGTGACTGATGTCATATAGGACCACCATAACGCTTTCCCATTGGTGGCTATGCACCATTAGTGTTGTATATATTGCACCACAATCAGGTCTGAGTCACTGTTAGTCCCTCTAGTCCTACTGCCTTCCTCATCATGATTTCTAGAATCTAACCATGATTTACCTCGACTCCACATTTGAGCAGACAAAAACTATATTTGAAAAAGAAAATCTCCTTATATCTTGTCTTATTAAAGGAGCATTGTGGTAAGTGACCCCAATTTCCTTTTGTTTACAATCGGTCTGTTTTTGATTCTGTTCCATCATAAGGAAACTGCCCTGGAGAAATTTGAATATACAATGCTCCAGACTCTCAGCTCTGATTAAACCAAGCTGACAGCAGAGAAGATATCACAGTACGCTCAGAATCTTTGTGAGCCTAATAATCAGAGAAAAATTAAGCACCCTTTTAACATAGATTGGCTTGGTGATTGATCGTTTGAATTGATAAACTAACGTCAGAATACATGTAAAACACCCACAGACTTCCATGAAAAGATAACATGAAAGAAAATCAAAAGAAACAGAGCAACAAGATCTATTCCTCCAACATTGCTTACCAGCTTTGGAAATGTAATCGGCTCTGGAAAGGGACATTTTTTGTTAAAACAAGTTATGGAAAGCGACATATAGGTTGTGAAGATCGGAGAGTTGCTTATTTTAGGCATGAGTGTATTCATTCTCTCTCTCTCTCTCTCTCTCTCTCTCTCTCTCTCTCTCTCTCTCTCTCTCTCTCTCTCTCTCTCTCTCTCTCTCTCGTGTTCCTTATGATTCAGGCGAAGGACAGTCACATGAAACGATATAATTTTCAGCTAATCATAGCCCCAAGTCCCTTTGAGCTGTTCAGCCTCTGCTGCCTCCATATATGTCAGGAAACAATAAACAGTGTAGAGAAATATAAAGAAAGGATGAATAACAACACTGTTGTGATTAATATAATGCCTTCTCTTCCTCACGAAAGGCTATGATCCACCTCGTGAGATTCCTTTGAACGTCTTGTAAATAAATAAATATCTGCATCACCCCAGACATCGAGAGTGGGAAGAACTGCTTACAAGAAGTCTTCAATCTTGCTTCATATCATTCCTGTAGCCTCGCACCATATGACACTGCTTTTAGATGCAGTACAGGGAGAATGTGAAAAGTTTACGTTTTTCTTTGTTTTTGAACCTAAAATCCACTCTGGCGAGAAACTATTGTCCTTTCTGGACTTTAACTTTAGTGTTGATGATAAGGTATGTCTTGACACCTACTCACCAACTCATGTGTACACTATGATTATCAAGGTTCTACTTGGAATTGGTGACATATCTATCTTTCTCCAAATAGACAAATCTAACACTAGTCATATGACATAATACGACATGCTTCTCTGACTGTCATTATCCTCGCCTCACTCTATGTCCTGTTTTATGTCAAACGAGGTGAATATATGACCTGAAACAGTATCCAGATGTGGAGAGGTTTATCAGGGACACCTGTGCTCCACTCTTTCAATCATGAATGTGAGGTGATGTGCGTTGTGTAGGCAAAGTAAAATCAAAATGTCTTATACTTGAACAGTAAATGAATGATAAAATTAGGAGCTAGATATAAAGAGAAATATCTTTAATTTAGGTTGAACAATTAGGCAATATTTTCTATGAAAGAACCAACGAGAGATACGATATCATGATGAAATAGCGTCCATTAGTAGTGACAGACCATCAGTTCGATACTACTGTGTTTATCTGTCATTTGCATCAGCGATCCCAAATGCAAGAGGCGAAGCAAGCAGGGAAGTTCACCGAAATTTCTGGTTATTCTTCAGGAGCTGAGAGGTACGTGCTGCGCTGCCCCTCCTAAATCTGTAAAAGATGAACCAGGCCACTGTGACCAGTCACTCCAAGTTCTAGTAACTGCTTATTTTTAGTGCATGGAGAGGGGCTTTTGCACCAGTGGGGTCTGATCTCTTGAGCCTTCTCTAAAAAATATACACCATAAACATGTATGTTGCTTGCATTAATCATTCCTCAGTCATCTTATTCTATTCATCCTCTACTCACTCGCTATCAAAACCTTTCTTTTCATCATTTTTAGTATTTTCCCGCTTAATTTAGTGTATAATATATCCTCTGGTTGCTCTTATACCACTACATCTCTCGAAAAACTATTCATTGTTTTAGTCATGAATCTGCTTCAGAAACTTAAAGGTTGTAATCAGATTACCCTTCATTCTTTTGTCTTTCAAGGTAAGCAAATAGAAAAGTTCAAGCCTCTCCATATAACTCAGCTCTGTTAATTGTGTACCATCTTTGTCGTCCTCCACTTGACCTTATCTTTCAGCTGTTTGTTCTTTTTAGGTTTATTGACCAAATCTGAGAAACATATTTTAGTTTGGCCTCATGACTCTGGAACTATGTTCCTGTGCATCAGTCTTTATGCCCTGTCTGTTGAGCAACTGCCAGTAGTGTTCCTCCTGAACCTCCCTGCCCACTATGTAAATAGATTCTCTTTGTGTATTAGGTTTCTCTTCTAACTTAATAGCTACTGATACTGTTCCTTCTGCACCTCCTTGCCCATTATTGTTAATAGATTCTATATGCATTTCAGTCCTTTCCTCTAAATAAAAAGCTACTAGGAAGTGTAGAAATACTCATCATACCTCATTTGCTTTTAAATAAATTCACTTTCCCTCTGCTTATGTAACCCCTATGTATCTCCTGAATCCTCTCCAATGAATAGAATTTTTGTTCATTACTATCTCATTATCTCATAACACCATGATTTTTGAAATGATTCCCAAGTTTTTAACTCCTTTTCCAGCTTTACTATCTTCTGGTCTTGTTTCTTAACAATTTCCCACAACGTTTCCAATTAACTGTTCCCTGGTGATTCCTCTAGTCTCTTCCTCGTGGATCTTGGTCTAACTGACGTGTCTTGGTACATTTCTTTATTTGAAGCCATGCCAAACTTTCATGGCTCAGGCAGTGTTAAAGGTCTTAAACTGATCCCTTGCAGAAGACTAGCGACAGTAATGAAACACAGAAACACAAAACAACCTCATTCATGAGTAGAATTAGAAGCTCTACCTGACGTTGAGTCTTGCTTTTTGGTTATACTAAAACTTTATTTTCTCAACAAGTCAGAGCTGCACTTTGATATAGCAACTTAGCTTCACATGTTCACTTATGTTAACCACTCACTCCCTTAGAACTCTGTCTTCTTAAGAACACCAATGATTATCTTTTAAAAGACATTTTACTGAACTGAACTTGTCAACACTCCTCATATTCGATTTGGACCTGTGAAGCCTCCACTCCCAAGCACCATTAAAGTAACAAAAGATTGGTACACTCAAACAGAATACCCAGTGCTGAGTGGAGGTTATAACTAGATATGAAAAACGGGCTAATGAAAACATCATTAGACAACTGTGTTTCAGACAGAAATAAGATATTATAAGAGGTACTAGACAGATGGCGTTCAACTGAGGACAGGAGAGGCATGCTTCTTCGGTGTATTTTTGTTTAGCCTGATAGTGACAATTGTAAACTAATTACCAACATAACTTCTCATATAAGATATGAACATAACGAATCCCTAAATTTAAGTTATAAGGGAAGCATATCATAACTGAATTCGGGAAGACTCTGAGCTCAGTCTCTGTCTCAGATGTTTGGTCCCGAGTTGACTACATACTCTCATTCCAGCAGACTGCATCAGGTTCAGCCATAATGCTAATCATGTAGATATTCAACTTAACTTCTGTGTTGACCATACTAAACAAAACAGTTAATGTTTCGTTTGAATTCACAATGTCAAACATTTTGTTATTCACAATCACAAAGTATCTTCATATCCCTTTGCTCATTTCTGTGTAAAACGTCACTCCTCAAATGCTGAGAGAGAGAGAGAGAGAGAGAGAGAGAGAGAGAGAGAGAGAGAGAGAGAGAGAGAGAGAGAGAGAGAGAGAGAGAGTATAGATTGAAAATGCTCCGTCCTTTGTTGAATTTAGTTTTATCTATTCTCTTTTCACAGTTGGAAAATAACCTTTTCCATCGTGACAAATTTGCTGAGAAGAGGAAGGGGAAAATAACCTTAATATTTCCTTTTGAAATATGACATAATTTCATGATTTATGACAGCATTCTAACGCCGGGAGCTTTGTTTCCGATGTATTTTCACCCGCAGTTTTTCCCAAAATTGGCGCAAAATATATATTTGTCTCTTTTACCCTCAAACAACGTGACAGTATGTATTCATATCTGCGTAAAAGACAATGAAAAAAATGATCACACACTTTCCGTCGACGGGTTGGGAACATACAACTCTGATAAACAATCACATGGAAAATATAGCATATGACGTATGATGTACTATTCCATTCTAGATGAATGTTTTTCCACAAGAATCCCTACAGAACACATGACAGGGAACCAGAACAATGACAGGGAGCAAGCCTTTACTTGCGTCACCAGCACAAGCATCACGACACAGTCACACTTGGATGCTACATTATAACTTTTCTATGACTTTATTCAAGTCAGTTTTTATCGACAGTAATGGATGTGTAGCAACAGAATATAGCTTTCATCAAGTGTCTATACGTCAGCTATGAATTGCCACGGGAATATAGAAGATATTAAGTTCAGCAAAAAAACATGCGCTGGTTGAAGATTGACAATGGATCGTGGCTGTTGTTTCTAGTAACACTGGAACACAACTGACATCTGACGACAGCTCAGTACGACTGACGCTATATGTTACACAGGAACACATCTGCTGTCATACATAGCAGAGGGTTATGTTTGCCACTCTACGTAACACAGGAACAAAGCTGCTACCTTTCGTTGCAAAATATAGTTGCCTTTCTATGTAAAACAGGAACGCAGTTGCAACCTTGCGTAACAGGAATATTGCTACAACCATACAGAGACAAACCTGCTACTCAATGCAGCAGGTGATTTTCACCTTCCGATGTAATAGTACATAACTTCCTCTCACACAGCAGAGGAATATTGCTATAACTTGGCACGCCAGAGAGACACACACGTCTCTTATTTGGCATACTAACACGTTCTGTACCACTGTATGTAAATTAGCCCTTCCCTCTGAGCCTCTGCAATTGTCTGTACCAAGTAAATGCTCTTAACGATCTTGTTAAAAAGATATGTAAAGAAGTAGTTTTGTATGACAGGAGTGGAAGATGAATGGAATAAACAAAAAGAGTTTGTGATAAATGCAGATACACATACTTTTAACCTTGGGTACATGTATCACGTCTTTAGTTCTATGTATGCACACACACACACACACACACACACACAAACACAGAGGCCTAGTGGTGTAGTGGTTACTGTTCTTGACCATGGACCAGAGCGGGTCAGCCCACGAGAAGGTTCAAATCTTGGATGTGTCGCTCGGTTAACGCCCAACCCAGATGTTCATCCTCCCCTCGGGGCTGGTCGATAAGCGGATATCAGGCTTAGGCTGGGGAGTGTGTGTGTGTGTGTGTGTGTGCGTGTTTGCATACATAGGACTAAAGACGTGATATATATACTCAAGGTTAAAAGACGGGGCAACACAAGCGTAAGACTCTCCCCATGACACACAAGTAGTAATTACATTTCTCTCTTTCAACCCCTATGCAGTACCGCCTTTTTCTTCTCTACGCTCGATTACTTTCCCTTCATTCCTATTCCCTTCCTCCCAATTTATTTTCTACGCACTTTTTACCTTTTCCTCTTCCATCAGTATGGACAACCCCTATAGTGACTGAAGCTTACATATTATTGAGTGAAAAACGTTGATATTCTAGTAACGTTCTCTTCTGTGGATGAAGATACTTAAAGCAGTAGCAAGAACTATTTCTAAATGTTTTCCAAAATGCGATAGATACTAACTGGAATATTAATGTAAGATAACTGGAGCAAAGAATATATGTATTCTTTTCTAAAAACATGACTCAGCATAATGAGAGAAAATTTCAGACACTCGAAAATCATAGGCAACAACTTTTTCCCCTGACTGAAAGATGCCATGGATGATTGGTGGAAAACATTTCCATAAACTGCTTAGCAGCATTCCCCTGGTACAGACAACTATAGAGGCTCAGAAGGAAGATCTAACTTACCTACAGTTGTAGATAACTTGTCAGTTTGCCAATAGGAGCCACATGTGTCTCCCTGGTGTCTAGAATTATATCAATGTTCCTCTGATATGTGAGAGGCAGGTATTTGTGTCCTTCACATCGGAAGGTGAAATGTACATAGAAAAGCAACCATTTTTTTTGCTATGTATGACATAAGATGAGTTCTTGTTTTACTTATAGGGTAAGTCGTCCTGAGCTGTTGATCAGATGTCATTTGGTTCCTGAGTTACCAAAAATGCCAGCTACGATCCATTTTCCATACATATCAACCTTCAACCGTCGTTTTTTTTTCTATTCTTTTTTTGCGGAACTTCGTGTCCTCCATATTCCCGTAGTCATTCATTCCTGATACATAGGCACTTGATAAACATCACTGTCTATGACAGCAACTCCTCAGCAACTGAAGAATTATGTTTAACAGGGAAATGAGCAGAGGAGGAGTAGAAATATTTCATGATTATGAATGATGAAATGTTTGACATTGTGAATTAAGAAGAAACATTAGAAGTTTTGTTTAACATGGCAAACAGAGAAGTTAAGTTGCATTTTGACGTGATCAGCATAAGGTTGAACTTCCTCCAGGCTGCTGGAATGAGAGTATGGAGTCAGCTTGGGACCACACATTTGAGACAGGGACTGAGCTCAAAGTGTTGCCGAATGCAGTCATGATATGCTACCTTTATTACTTAAATTCAGGGATTCGTTAGTCTTATATGTTGTATGAGAAGTTATGATGGTAATTACACTGGTTAACAAAACTGAACTTTGTTTTGTCCTACAAACTAGAATAAGTGGACCTTATAGTACTTTTTCCGCTGAATTCGAATCAGTTTTTAGAATTGTTCTATCAGGTATGGTTTTTAAGTGACAGGGCAGTTAACTTTTATTATAAGTGTATATTACGCAATCACAAATAAGAATGGCATTGCACTTAAAAACTTATCTTTAAAATGCAGAAGTGCACGATTTTTGGTTATAACTGACCTCAGGAACATCCCTCCTTAGCGTTCTGCAGTAATCTGCCAACATAGAGGAGCTCCACTTTCCTTAATTTCGCTTTTCCATATCCAAAATGTCCTGATAAAATCTTTCGCTGTTGTTATCACTGACTGCCCCAAGATTTTCCGGGATAAGTCTAAGTGCGAGTCCAAAAAGTGGATTTTTAGATTCATATTGCACCCCAGAGCTTTATATGAGTCAATAGATCTTTTACAACATCACAGAAGTTTTCTGATCTATGATTCACCAAAACATCTGTGCAAGCTCTCTTAAATGACAGCCATGCAGTTTTTCCAACTTCATTTAGCCCTTCATCGCACTTTTCATCTCCAAGCAGTTCCCTGATCTTTGGTTTTACAAAAATAATCTCCCTGATTTTTGCATCACTGATTCTGTGGAATTTAATCCTCAAATATGTGAATCCATGGCCAGTTTTATCCATATCTTTGACGAAGTTCTTCATCAACCCGAATTTAATGTGCAAAGAAGGCAGATAAATTTTCTCAGGATCAACAAGAGAAGGACTGATGACATTCTTCTTCCATGGGGTCAGTGATGTTTGTTTAGGCCACACTTTCTTTACATAATGATTCTCTTGTCCCGGCTGTCCTACCCACAGAGGAAACAACAGAACTTCGTGTAACCAAGTTGTATTCCGAGTAGAAGTGCCTCAACCTTTAGGTCACCACATACATTCTACTTGAAATCACCATACTTAATTTTTTTCCAGAAGAAGCTTCATGTTGTTATACGTCTCCTTCACGTTAGCTGCGTGAACCAGACGAGCGGAGGGGAACTTATTTCCGTTGTGGAGTAGAACCTCTTTCAAGATTATTTTGGATGAGTCACTAAACAAGCGTCACTCATCTGTGTTATAATCGTGGCCAAGTGCTTCTATAACAGAACGAACATAATTGCAAAACACCAGACCATCTTCAGGGGAGAAAAATTCTTTGAAAACGACATGGCGATCACGAAAAAAAAACTTTAGTGTCATTTTGGAGAAGATTCCAGCCCTTTAACCTGAAACCCATAAGTTCGGTATGCTTCATAGACAAATCTAAATCGCGGACGAGATCATTAAGATCTCAGCTCAGCAAATGTGGTTCACTTGAAGAACAGCTAGTTCAATTGTTAGATACATATTGTCCTCAACTTGGTCTACTTTCTCATCACCAGACTCATCGTCACTCAGTGTCATGTTTCTTGATGGCTCTGGCACAGGTAAGTCCCGACTGTGAGGTACTGGCCTCATAACAGATGGTAGATTAGGATACTTAACAGTATCTTTGGATCTTGATGTTATACCATGTATATTTGTCAGGCAGAAGTAGCAATCCGAAGCGTGATCTTTGGGTTCTGTCCAAAAGGCATACGGAGTGAACCTTTTGCCCATGCTGTAAGAAGCCTGACACATGTGACACAACAGATATGGAAGGAGGGGGGGGGGGAACTTTTATTGTGTTCACCTACTTTACAACCAAAGTGATGCTCATAACATTTCTTATGAGGGGTTGGATTTGGTTGGGTTGGAAGTTGCGGGAAAAATCATGAAGAAAGGAGAGAGAGAGAGAGACAGAGAGAGAGAGAGAGAGAGAGAGAGAGACAGACAGACAGACAGACAGACAGACAGAATAAGAGTCGGGGGAAACAAAGACAATGAGATCAATTGCTCGTGATACACGTAACTCTCCGAGCTTCACAACCCATGTGCCAGCTTTGCATAATTCGAATTAACATAAAATGCCCACCCAGAGACGACAACAGTTTCCACAGCTGACCAGCAGCGTAGGCGGATATGTGTTGTTTGCTGTGTTTCTTTCCACCTTTCTTCTTGTTTGTTTTACATGCAAGTCAAACAAACGGAAAAATGGCTAGTAAGATGGCCCTTCTAATACGGACATTTATTTTGATGTTGGTCTGTCATCCCAAATGATCATTCACCGTTTCAGTCTATGTGAAAATTATTTTCTTTGTATCTTTTAGGCACACAAAGCTTGTAAGTATATTAAGATATCTACCCTAACGCCGGCTTGGAACAATGAGTCCTGGTTTTCACAGACCTGGGAGCTTAGAACATTGTATACTTAAATTTCTCCAGGCTAGTGACCTTATGATGGGAAAGGACTAAAAGAAGACGCATCGTAAAGAGGCATGAATGGGAATCATTCACTACAAACCCCACTTGATGAGACAATCTATAAGGAAATTTTCTTCTTCAAATATAGTCCCCCCCACCCAGCCCCAAATATATAGGCGAGGGGAATCATGGTTGGGTTTTAGAAATTATGATGAGAAAGGCAGGAAGACCAGAGGACCAACAATGACTCAAACTTAGTAGTGGTGCAATATATGCAACACTGTTAGTGTCGTGCCTTCAGTGGTAGTGTTATGGTGGTCCGGTGTGACATCAGTCATGCAGCAGTGGTGATGGTGGAGTGCATGGGAAGCACGGGTAACAGAAGGCCTGTTGACCTATGTCTAGGTTATCTGTTTACTTCTTACTTCCTCTTTCTAAGTGGGTAGGGTAAGAATACAACAGTAAGAAGGCTCTCTCCCCCATTCTCCACTCGCCTCCGTAAACAACAGCCGGTAGGAAAAAGAATTGAAAAACCATTCACTTGTACGGTAAGTGTTCATAGGGTTTAAAATAAAACGTAAGAGACAATCCAACTGTGATATCATACTACCCTTTAATGCACTACAGCATATCCCTAGGGTCTGAAA
>JAUUDW010543573.1:0-12089 GCA_032361385.1 Panulirus guttatus | reverse complement strand
ACTACTATTCCTTCAAACATACCCATTTTTGCTCTCCAAGATATTGTTCTCTCCTTCCACACATTTTTCGTCGCTCCCAGAACCCTTGCCCCCTCCCCCACCCTATGGATAGGGGAGAAAGAATACTTCCCATGTATTCCCTGCATGTCGTAAAGGGCAACTAAAAGGGAAGGGAGTAGGGGGCTGGAAATCCTCCCCTCCAGTTTCTGCTTTTCCAAAAAAGGAGCAGAGAAAGGGCCAAGTGAGGCTTTTTCCTCTAAGGTTCAGTTCTCTGTTCTTAACGCTACCTCACTGATGCGGGAAAAGGCGAATATGTATGAAAAAAAAATATATATATATATTTTTTTTACACCATTTCCCATGTCAGCGAGGTAGCGTCAAGAACAGAGGACTGAGCCATAGATGGAAAATCCTCCAGAAGAAGGAACAGAGATGGGGGGCCAAGACAGGATTTTTCCCTCTGAGGCTCAGTCATCTTTCTCGATGCTACCTCGCTATGGAGAGAAATGGCGAATATGTATGAAAACAAATATATTATAGCCTGAGCCAGGTACCCATTTTATCGACCAGTCCCTAGGGGTGGATGAACGGTTGGGTTGATTGTGGACTGACTTCAGCAGCCATGTTTCAAACCTATGTGCTCGGCCCTTGGCAGGCTTTGAATGCATCTCTGTCAGGAATGCTAACCTCTACAGCATTGAAGTCCATGGTGCTCTTGCTTTTTTGTGGTGGGCAAAGTTATTACCTCTAACCTATCACTGTAATTCAGCTGTCTTAATCTAGATTCAGTGCCACTTTTGTTATCCTTCTCTTGATCTTTATCAGTTATTTGTGCTATACTTTCTTAATTGTGATCATTAATACTTTTTAATCTCAGAGTCCTTTTAGCTCAGTTAAATTGATACTTTTCAGAATAAGCTGTGGGTCTTGCTCCATCATATTTCCTCATTTCATGCCAATCCTCCAACAGATATGTCCACCAAATACAAAATGGTCTCTGACTGACTCATAATTAAAAGATCATCTTGTTGAAAGCCACTACACAGTTTGAATCAAAATTTTATAGAATTATTGATGGATGGTCTTCTGTCACGTTTTCTCATTATTTGCTAATCTGACATATAATATGGCTCCCAAATGGCAAATTGGTCTCTGATTGGCTGAAATTTCAATTTCTTCTTTTGTCATAAATACTGACCAGATTGTCAGAAACTTTACAGAAAGGATTTATAGACCGTCTTCTGTCACCTCTCATTTCCTGGTGATATAACATTGAAGATGGCATCCACAGGGCAGAATGGTCTCTGATTGGCTTAACTTTCAAAAATATTCATGTCAAAAATCACCAAGCAGATTGACCCAAAAATGTAAAGAAATAAGTAATGGACAATTTTATGTCAATTTACCTCATTTCATGTCAATGTAGCTTCCTTTATGGCTGCCACAACCCAACATTTTTTTCTGACTCTTTCTTTTCCTCAGCAACAACTAGTCCAGTTGATTTAAAGATTAACAGGAATGATCAGGAGATGGTCTTTTCTCAGTCGTGTTGTGTAAGCAGAATGTTATGAAGCTGATAAAGGAAAGTAAAAAAGAGTAGATGAATATTTTGGATGAAGATTTTGGAAGAAACTTGAGTGAAAAGTTCAAGGAAAATAAGAAATTATACTGAAAGGCAGCGAAAAAGGAAAGAGGTGGATGTAAGGATGTAAATGTAAATGTAAGAAGTAAGTAGTGGAAGTTGCTGAATCAAAGGGAGGAGGTCAGAGGAAGACGGACAGAGTATTTTGAAGAACTGATGGTTGTTTGGGAAGATGAAGCAGCAGTTGTTACATGCATATGTATGGAAAATAGAAGGAAAAGGATTCAAGAGGCCTATAGCAAGAAGGGAGTTAAAAGGGGTGATAATAAGGTTAAAGGTAGGAAAGGCACCTGGAGTACATGGGATTATGGCTGAAATGTTGAAGTATGAAGGAGAAAGTATAGTAGAGTGGATACATTTGTTATGTAATTTAGCATGGAAGCTGAAGGTCATGCTTGAGAATTGGGTGAAAGCTATTGCTGTTTCTTTATTGAGGGAAAAAGATTCTAAGGATGTATGTAGCAGTTGTAGGGGAACAAGTCTGTTAAGTATGCCAGGAAAAGTGTATGCACTCATACACTGATGACAGCATTCATCCACATCCTTTAATTCTCTTCCCTGTTCTCTCACTCGATCTGCATCTCGCCTTGACACAGCTTCCACAATAAACTCAGACTTGGACAGGATATCTCAATGTGGTAGACAAAATCTTGTTAAGTTTAATGCCTCCAAGACCCAGTTTCTACCCATCTCTCAATTGAAAACTCCTCACAACTCTCGTCTCCCCTTGACGGTTCTGTAATTCCACCTCTTGACTCAGTGAACATACTCGGTATTACTGCAACATTCATTCTTTCTTGGACACCTCACATTACGAGAATACCCAAATCTGCTTCTTAGAAACTGGGTGTCCTGTTTAGATGTCAGAACTTCTCTTCTGAGCAGTTGCTCCGTTTATACAAAGGATTGATTCGTCCTTTTATGGAGTACTGCTCTCATGTTGGGGTAGTTCTAGCTCTGTTTCCTTATTTGACAGAGTTGAGTTGAAAGTGGTCCGACTTATAAACTGTCCCAGGCTAACTTCCAAACTTGACCCCCTGGCCTTATGCTGCAATGTTGGTTCACTTTCCCTCTTCTATAGGTATTACTTTGGTTTTTGCTCCCAAGAGCTGGCTTCTTGTATGCCCCCACCACAAGCCAGATCACGCAATACTCGGCAAGCTGCTGCATCACATGATTATTGCTTGGCCTTTGGCATCTCAAGGGTGGGACGTTTTGATACTTGCTTCTTTCCTTATGTGTCGAAGCTTTGGAACTCTCTACCTTCCCATGTATTTCCCAATAGGTCTTTCACTTTTTCAAAAATTTTTAAATACTTTCCCTTTTCTTTTCTTTTTCCATTTCAAAATTCTCTGTATTTCAATTAAGGCCCAGCCTTGATGTGGACTTTTGTCCATGACCGGAGCCTTCAACATAATACAGAATGCAAGAGTGTTGATTGATAGAGTGACGGAAGTGACTAAATGCAATTTAAGTGAGGAACAAAGGGGTTTTAGGAAAGGTAGGTATATGTGGATCAGGTTTTTGCTGTGAGAATGTTTGTGGAAAAGTATCTAGTAAAGGGTGAGAAGCTGTATGCTGCTTTTATGGATCTGGAGAAAGCATGTTTTATGGGATATGAAAAGGATATATGGGGTAGGAGGTCAACTGTTCGATGAAGTGAAAACCTTCTATAGAGTAGCAAATGAAAATGTAAGAGTGGATGGAGAGTTGAGTGAAATTTTTGATATACATAGTCCACATGGAAATAGAAAGTCCTAATTATTATAGTCCACATGGAAATAGAAAGTCCTAATTATTATAGTCCACATGGAAATAGAAAGTCCTAATTATTAAGCCTTAGTGGATCCTACTTGGCATCCTTGCTCATCTCAGAAAGACTCCCTGATATGTTTATGCTCACTTTCAGTTAAATGACTATCAGGTCTCCTATGTAGCATTCCTCTGCAAACCAGCTCTGGGTACAAGCTGCATTGTTAGTTTCCTGTGAAAGACAACATCTAATGCCATCGACTTGACTGGACTGAAAAGTTTTAATCAAATCAGTAAACTGAGAGCTGATATGAGATGATCATTGTTGGATGTTAATATCTTCATTAAAACACTGGATGAAAGTTCAAAAGAAAAAAAAAAGTCCACTGATATTCTTAGCTAGGTTAAGGAATTCCTTCCCTATACAAGTAGTCTGATAAGCTGGACTTGTAGAAAAGGTATGCTCTTAAACAAATCCTAAACCCTTTTAATGAAGCTTTTATGTTTGGCCTGCACTTAAAAAGGAAGTGGAAGATGGAAGTTGATACTTGTCTTAGAAAGGAAGAAAAATTAGAACTTATATTAAAATTTTCTCCCTTCTCTAAATTTCTATAAATTCTAAGAGATCAAGAATGGAAGGCATTTAGTTTATAAACAGTTTAATAAGCTATCTTTAAATGATCCAAAGAAAGGGTTTTCATTGTAGGCAAAGATGGATTCCCAGGCATAAGACCCTATTCCCCGCTTGGTATATTGACGATGCTTTAGGAAAACTAAGTCAGGGGATGTGTGCTAAGAGAGAATCTTTGTGTTTCCTCAAGGAAATGGTCTCAAAGGAACCTCAACAGAGCCTTGGTTGTATATCATACACAGAGCCTTAGTTCATGTAACTGCTAAGATGTAATAGATCTTTGAGTTAAGATACCGTGGTCAAAAAGCTTGGAACATTCTGACATTATTTCACCTTAGGATAATCATCCTATATGTCCAGTCAAGACTCAGAGATTTTCTTGGTCTAACAAAAAATTACTTAGGATATTATTTCTCTGTTCTTCCAGATTCCTGTAATATTTTTTTCCAGGATGGCATATATCTAGTTAGATCAGAAAGATAGTTCTCTTTGTACAAGTAGGACTGCTTGATTTAAGGATAGTGGCTTCTGCCTTTGCTTTCTTAAAGAACTCTCATTGAATTGATTTAGCAAAAAGGGTCTTTGGCATTTGACAAACAACTTTGTTCAAAGATGTCTCTATTTAGATCTGGGTGACCTCTTTTTGTGTGGCTTCGATGATGCCATGGTCAGAGGAGGTGGATCCAGAACAGGGGTCATTTGTCATTAAGGCAGGACCTTCCTTCATTTTTTTGTTTTAGGCTTTCCTTCAAGTCCCTCCTCATTCATGTACCCACTTGTTCCTAGATGCTAATAGGGCTCTCTCCATAGCTGAGAAGTGAAGGTCTTGAGGGACGAAAACTATTTATGTGCCATAAGCATAGCCCCATTAGCATCCATTGATTTTCTTCTCCCTTCCTTTAAAGAAAATAACCTTAATTCTTGAAAGTAACAGGCACAAGACAAAGACCCCTGCACTTATATGATTAAAGGTTGTGAAAAGTGGCTTGGCATCATCTCATGTTCATGCTGTGACATTAAGGACAGAGTATATTGCTAGGTGCTTATTGAGTCCTGTAAATGAGCATTTCCTTGCATTATGTTTCATGATGCTTGTAGGGTGTGAATTCACATGAATGTGCTTCATTTTGTTGGGTAGAATGATGTCTTAACCCCCTTTACGACAGTACCCTCTCAGATCCTCAAAGGGTTCTGCCTGCACCAGAGGAGTGGTTTTTCAGCCTTTAGAATCTATATGTATTTTCTTCATTATGATATCCAGTTAACTACTTTCACATAAATATGAAATGTACTCATTAATAATAATAATAATCTTACTGTTTTTAGAATTTTGTAAATTATTGATGAAATGCAGTGCACTTCAAGCTCATTACTGTATGTTAATTACAGGAAAGTGCATGCCAAAGGCCATGCCTCTTCAAGAAACAGTGGGTATCTTCCAAATATCTTCAGTACATGATGGAACTTGTCAAAATTCTGATCCTGTTCCAAACTTTAGGCAGTGCTTTGGTTACTGTGACTCCTACACTTCATTGCAGGGCCAAGGTAAGGAGTTTGGTTTTATAGTAAACAGTTGTGAAAGAAAGGTGATTTTTGTGATTAAGCTCCTGTATTAAGACTTCTCAGATATGTTTATGCAGTATACCAATTGATGAATTTTTTCTTGAAAATGCACAGTAGAAAACATAAATTGTCAGTGCTTGAACAATTTACAGAATATACAATATTTTTGTGACCTGATGGTGAGCTGGTAGACTGAAGCTCAAATTTTCTCTCAGACATTGTGTTGGATTTTTTATTACATTTCAAACCAAAAGACAGTGATGTAGTAGCCCTAAAGATAACTGCAAAATACCAGTCAGTAGTAGTTTACACCTCTCTAGACTGTGTGAATAAAGATTTAACCTATTGCTTGACCCTAAAACTAGATGACAAAACCTCAAGTTCAGGTTGCTTTGCCTATCAGCAGTCAGTGTGTTCTTGTCTACCACTGTGCTGTACTAACAGTGAAAAGGAGAACACTTATGTACACAGTGAAAGGAGGTTGATACCTTCTTGCTTCCAGTTTTTAAAGAATGCACCTCAAGACGGTCATTAATCTTATCCTGTGCATCATTTTCATATTGCTATCTGTGCTGCTTATTTATGTTGTATAGGTAGATCTCTAATGAGTGTGATGTCTTACACTTGACTGGCTGGTTTTTATAAAGCTTCTGTGAACAAAAGTCTGTTGCAGAGAGGTCTTACCCTAGACCAACAGTTTCACCATAATGTAGCCAGCAGTGGCTAGTAAACCAACCTTCACCTATGTCAAAAGAGTTCAGTTGGATTACTCTCAGATGCCTAGCACATTTATCTTAGGCAGTGCAACAAAAGTTACATATTCATGACAGGGCCCTTGCAGAACTTCAGTGCTTTTAAATGACAGAAAATCTTGGTGCTATATTCCAAGGCTAGTACATAAGCTAAATATCAAGCTATCCACTGAAATGGTGAGATAACATGATTTTTGTGTATTAACAATTTTTCTGCTCTGACAGTTTGTCCAGTGAGCAGTGAGAAATGTCTTGGATGAAACAATGTAGAAAACAAGAACCTTGCCTAGAAGGACTTCCAGTGAATTATCTATTGGTTTAGATAGGTTCTTTGAATCAGAATAAAATTTCCATTCTGTAAATCATATTGTGGTAGGTAGTAATTGGTAACAGTCACCGACTAGGGAGATATATTACTAATACCAACCACCTGGGTATCAGGAGGGTTGGTGATGGATGCATAGTGAGCCAGCACTTCAGTGGTTGCAAGTTGCACTCCCTTAACCCAGGTAGCTATCTTCTCTTTCTGCCTCACCCACAAGTGGACAAATATACAATTCCTCTTTGTCACACATAATGCTTGACAATACAACTCACTGCACTAATTTCTCATAACTCTAGATTTTCCTGCTGAGAGTACTTTGTGCTAGCCCTGCCTTCTGGCAAAATTTTACTCTAACATATTCTTATAGAGTTAGTAGTAATGTATGAATCTCTGCCTATGTTCAGATGCCCTTTCTTCAAGCTTCTTATCTCCATGGAGTATGGTATGTCAAGTCAGATGTTTTATCCAGATTAGAGACTTACTGTAGAGTTTTCAGTATGGGAGAAGCTTTTTTACTAGGATTCCTCTCCTTTGGAGTGGCACCTCTGTTGGTCTTGTGCCACCATAACTAGTGTGTTATCTATATTTTATGTTTTCTTCAGTTTTAAAAGTAAGGGCAGTTCAACAGATCCTCTGTCCTTGGCTTAGAATTATTAGAGCCTGAATTATCTTTTCCCAGACTTATTTTTCCAGAAAAGGTTCCTCACAAATACTGCTTTTTAGGGTTTAGTAATGTTTAGCCCCAAGCTAGAAAACAGCAGGGTACCAGAGGCTCCTTCAGCTGTCACACCTAGGGTTTATACTTAGGGGTTTTCTAGGCCACCTGATATTTGCAGGACCTCTGCCACAGCCCTGGTGTTTAGTTAGTACCAATTGATACAAAATACAGTTGCCATCTTGGAAAAACCTATTTCTCTGGAAGTGATTTGCAGTTTCTGTTTAGAGTTCTGCTCTAGCCCTTATCACCACAGAACAAGCTGGTATTGCTATGGCCTCTTAAGAATACCCTCTAAGAACCCATCTCTGGGTTTAAAATTCGTTTGTAACATGCCTGATTTCAAATTTATTTCCTCAGTCCTCATGAGGAGACTGATTGCCTCTCCACAGCCTCCAAAAAGGGAGCTTTAAGCCTTAGACCTTTTACATTTTTTTTTCTTAAATAGTAGCTCATCAACAACTTATATGAACTCTTGTCTTTATACCATTAGTGAATTTTATGCCATATCCAGACCCTGGATATTGTCTACAAATACCTCTTGATAGGTTTTGAGGTTAATGAAACAGTTTTGGCTAAAAATGAAATTAGGGAGATAGAAGTATCCTTATTTCATTCATTCTTAATTTTATGCCTGTTACTTATATATCTTGGTCCTTCACCTCTTCTCAGCAAGACTGTATAAATTTTCAGTGGTTCTTTTGGCATTATATATTCTAATTGGTACTGGAGTTCACCAGTTATAGAGTCTCTTTAGCCACAGTCACCCCCTTCAGGGAGCTCCTGAGGGGAGTGAGCATTGGAAACATAGATATAGATACAACCTATGTAGAGGATAAGCAGGCCCCCACACACAGATGACGTAAATTATGAAATGTTCCAATTTTTTTTTACACACATTTCAAATGCCTTTCATTGGCTTGTCCTGGGCTTAACACTAAAATCCATATCGGGGAAAGGTGGCCAATACCTTGGCCTTCTTCAGAAATCATTTGTTGTAGGAATCTGGAGAAAGGGTTTTTGTCACCCATATTCCAACTTCATCAAATGGTGCTCTAGTTTAGATGTTGTGTATCTACAGTATGTGGTTCTGGGATTATTTCCTCTCCAAAACTGGTTTCCAGAGCCCCTCCAATAGACACTGAAGGTAATTTTGCTTTGGAATTAGTTTTATCGAAATGCTTTTTTTTCTTTAGCCCTCTTACTTCATGTGGATATGCTCTCATGCTTGTGGGATAGAGCACAAGGAGAGAAATATACATTTGAAAACTGGAATACAGATTTTCTCCAAGGTGGTGTCCTTTAAGTAATTCTTTCAGGTCTTTTGTACCTAGCCTGTCCATCCCCTCATTTTCAGAGAAGCTTTTCTTTGGCCTGTGGTTATCATGAGTTGGTGACTGCAGTCTACAAATGTAAGCTCCAAGTAGCTGATAGGGGATGGGTTGATGACATATTGTAGTGGCAGTTGCTGACTGGCTGAGGATGGAGCCGCTGAATGACCAGTGGCTGCAGATATCTTTGGTTTATTTATGAAGGTTGAGTGAAAGCTGTTGCCTTCCCACTGAAATATGAGGGCAGGCTGAGTCCAGATCTGTATAGTTCCAGGAGATATTTCAAGCTTGCCAGACACTATCTCAAAGAGAAAATGGTTTTCAGTTTTCATAACCTACAATTTTACATTTCTTCTTATTATAATGAGCTGGACTTAAACTGCCCCCTTCTGTCTTAGGGCTCACCTTTAGCACTCAATACAGAGAATCTCCTGCTGGGGTGTACAGAAAATAGGTAGGGTTGACAAAACTTTAATTTACAGCTATTGCCAATCTTACAGTAAGAAATTTCTCAAAACAAAAATACTTAACTGCTCACAGAAGATATTTACATAAAATAAAGAAATTAACTCCAAATAGAAACAATTTTCCTCAACTGCTCACATAAAGTACGTGGGTCAGTACTACCAACATGTACTTATCAAAGCACTGCCTGGATTTTTTCCCAACACAACACCAACCAGGCCTCTCCCCACTCAGCTCACACCACCCACAATCTGGTTACCATACGAGACTACCTGAGTCTCGTTACTTGGTCCACTCAGGGTACCTCTCTTGAACAAGACATGCTACCAACTCCCCCACACAGAGCTGTAACACAGTGCACTTAGCTGCACAGCGGCAGTAGTCTTGCCATCCAGCCAATGATAGGTAAGTTTCTTGCAACCAGCTGGCACCATGGACATACACCAATCTCCAGCCCTTCTGTACCACCGGACACCCACTGAGGTTGATAGTAAATATGGCATATAGCACTGGCCAGTTGAACTGAGAGAGTGGTGTGGGAGGCTTGCTCACAGCCTTCTCAAGGTTAATGTAGTCACCAGAAGTCTCCTCCCCATGCATTCCTCTCAGAAACTCCTGCAAACCCAGCAGAGGCCTGTCCTCACAAACACAGCAACAAGTGTTAACCTCTTGAAATCGCCTTTCGTCAACAATGCCCAGCAACTTGTGTGCCCTGCAGCTAGCCACCGAACCTCCTACCAGTGCTAAATTCATATCCTCACACTCACCCCCTCAAACTTTTGTGCGTGCCCCCACATGCACATCCCTCACAGACCACACACCCAGAGCCTACTTGCCCTGCCTGTTCGGCAATCCTTCTAGAGCGCCTAAGTCGAGTGGTCTCCTTTGATTCCCTCTCATCTCATCCCCTTGTATCTTTTTCACTTGGTACTTCCCCTTCCTCCAGTGTTCCCTGTCATGACTCCTCATGCCCTAACTCTGTCTCTGCCAATTCCCCTTTCGGTTCCTCCTCGACAGGTGCCAGCAAATCCTCAAAGCCAAATCTCCGCAACACTTCAGCCACATCTGGCATTTCTACCTCATCCTCCCCTTAGCCTTCCCCTTTGCGGCCCAAACTTTCTTGTTCACATTGACCTTGTAGCCCAGTGCTGTCATCTTGCTGCAACGGATGCAAGTTGCTGCGGTGCAGTACCTTATCATGGTCCTCGTCCCCTTTCAGTCTTACCTTATACACCCCACTGGTTGCACCTAACACCTCCACAACTACCCAATCCTCTGCTGAAAACTTTGGGTGTGTCTTCTTCCTGCCCAACATTGAGTGATCCCCAAACACTACCTGTTGGCCCACTTGTTAAGACTCTGCTCTACCCTGCTCCTGCCTTTTCCTCCAATTCATCTCATTATATTGACACATGTTCCCCAAAGCAGCTTTCCAAGCAGCCTGCTGTTTCCTCTGGAGCTACCTCACCCACTACTGGTGGTGTGGAACAGTAGTTTCATCTGTTTCCACCATGAACCTATCTATGGGCAAATGAGGCTCCATTCCAAACACCAGATAGTGGGATGAAAACCCCATCACAACATGTGCGGTACTGTGGTAAATAGCCATCAGACTGGACAAGTACCTTAGCCAATGCCTCCCCTGTTCCCTACCCAGGGTAGCCAACATCCCATGCAAAGCCTGGTTCAAGCGTTCACATACGCCATTCCCTTGTGGGTGGAATGGAGTCGTTCGAGATTTTTTAACCTGACAATACTTGCAGAGCTGCTCCACCAGCTGCCCCTCAAAATTCCGAACCTGATCACTATGGAACCTCTCTGGACAACCAAACTTATCAAATATCTCTTCTACCAATATCCTTGCAACTGTACATGCCTTCTGATTCTTGGTTGGAAAAGCTAAGGCAAATTTGCTAAACACATCAGTCACCACTGACACATTCTCCTTCCCATCTCTAGCCAGTTATAGCACTGTGAAATCTACAGCCAACACTTCCCAAGGCTTCCCAGCTTCCTCTGTCCCCAGCCTACTCTTTGCAATGGGACCTTCCTCTTTTGCCATTGCACACATCGTACATCTAGCCACATACTTTTTGATGTCCTCATGCAATCCCAGCCATGCATACCTTTTCATCACTAATACTGTGGTCCGAGCAACCCCTTGATGGCCCCATTCATCATGGGCCCCTTGGATCACCTTCTTCCTCTGATCCACTGGCAACACTACTCTCCATGTCCTCCGTTCGTTCTGCCCTCCTCTCCAGTAAATTACCCCATCCCTCATGATCATCCATCGTCTCACCCTCCACAGCTGTCTAAATCCATCTGTCTGCAGCAGCTTTTTTGTTTCCTGACGATGCAGCTTCCCAATCATTTGCATCCAAAGCTTACCCAATACTGGACAAGACTTCTGTGCATCCCTCATCTCATCTGTGCTCACTCTGCCCCACACCTTCATCCATGCTACCCCTTTTTGTTCTACCGCCTCTGGGGTGTTCTCCTAAATCTCTCGCTTTTCCATTTCCAGTTTGTGTGGCGTCCGGGATAACCCATCGGTGTTGGCATTTTCCTTGCCCAGCCGATACTTAACCTCAAAGCTGAACCGGTTTAAATATCCCAGCCACTTGCTCTCCACAGCCCCAGCTTGGCCATGTGCAAGTGTGCCAATGGATTGTTATCCATCAACACTACAAACTGTCCTTCTGCCAAATAATTTTTGAACTGCTCTATTACTGCCCACTTCAAGGCCAACAGTTCCAACTTCCTCGGCTGTAGTTGTTCATATTCCGTTCTGATCTCCTTAACCCCCTGCTTGCAATAGCTACTGTATACAACTTCCCATCATGTTCCTGTGACAGAACTACCCCTAATCCCTCAAAATTAGCATGTGTCTCCACCACAAACTGGGCTTAA
>JAUUDW010542907.1:0-11835 GCA_032361385.1 Panulirus guttatus | reverse complement strand
TAAATATGACCTGGCCCATTTCAAAAGACAGGTCCTTCACTTTCTCAAAAATTCGTTAATACTTTCCCTTGTCTTTTCTTTTTCCGTTTCATAATCCTCTCAATATTTCAGTTGAGGCCCGGCCTTGATGTGGACTTTTGTCCGTGACTGGAGCCTTCAACATATAAAAAAGATTCGTTCCAAATCGCTATTTGGACCGTTTCCGTTGTGTCTCTGATGCCAGGTCGCTTGTGAGTGGTTCGTTCCACCATTGTCGATGTTCCGAAAGAGTGAATTTGATAACCAAGACGATCAGCTCGTTGATGTTTTTTGCTGTCTCCATCCAATGCAGTGCGCAGCCCACGAGTGTGCACCATTGATAAAGCTGATTTTGTAGAATTTTCCCTCAAAATAGTCGAGTTTGAACCTCGCTTGTTTGAATTTCTCCTCAGGATTGTCGTTTAAATCTCGCTTGTTAGAATTTCTCCTCAAAATTGTCGAGTTTAAACCTGACTTGTTGAAATTTCTCTTAAACTGTTGAGTTAAAACCTGGCTTGTTAAATTTTCTCCTCAAATTGTCGAATTATTTTTACCCAGATGACAAGCGAATATTAAGCCTTCTACCTTTTATTATGTTATGGAAATTGATTATCACTCCGTTAACAAATAAATGTGCATCCTATTAACGATAGAATTAACGTATTCACTTTGTAACTTGTATTAACTCTATATTTTTTTACCGTGGTTGGTATAGAATTGTAAATACTCAGTCAAGTTGACATTTTTAGCATTGATATTCTTTTTAGAGAGACTTGATTGTTCTTAATATGTTTTATATGTTCTTAGATATTTTATCATTTCTATTTTCTATTTTCAATAATTTTGTAGTTTAAGGTTAAATCCAATTTCAATTCATAATAGTTATTGTAAACCAAGACACTATGTTTTATACTGAATCATTCGATGTATAACTTTCTTGGTCAATAAACCATTCATTACCATTATAATATTATCATTATCATTATTATTATCAATATACAGTTCACATGCTTTCTTTTAACTCCTCTATCACTTGATGCCATTCTGAATTGTAAGAATTGCAAAATCATTTAATAAATAAAGTCACAATTCTTTGTATACAACCTGACCGCATGACAGCTTGAGGCAGACTGAAAACGAAACAAAGCAAGTAAACCCCACAGTACCAAAATAGGTGCGATATGAAATGCCCATGGTGCAGCTTTTTAGATCTATTTATTTTTTCATTTTCTTAATTATCATTAATTAGTGTATTATTATCTGCACGGTCCGTTAAATCTGAAATCCGTTATACTGTGGTCCATCAAATGGAGTGACTACTATATTATACTTGATCGCCATTTCCTGCATCAGTGAGGTAGCACTAGGAAACAGACGAAGAAAGACCCATGCACTCATATACACATAAATACATACACGCACATACACATACATATGAATACATATACATATCAACATATACATATATACATACATATACATACACATACACATACATATATACATATGTCCATATTCATACTTGCTCATCTTCATCCGTTCCTGGTGCCACCCCGCCCCTAGAAAACAGCATCGCCCCCCCGCCCCATAGGAAACAGCATCGCCCCCCCACCCCATAGGAAACAGCATCGCCACCCCCTGCGTCAGCGGGGTAGCACCAGGAAACACACGAAAAAAGGCCACATCCACTCACACTTAGTCTCTACCTGTCATGTGTAATACAATGAAACCACAGCTCCCTATCCACATCCAGGCTCCACAGACCTTTCCAAGGTTTACCCCAGATGTTTCACATGCCCTGGTTCAGTCCACTGACAGCATGTCTACCCCAGTACACCACATCATTCCAATTCACTCTATTCCATGCATGCCTTTCGCCCTTCTGCAAGTTCAGGCCCTGATCGCTCAAAAATCTTTTCCGTAATGGCCTAATTACCAAAAGGATAAGTGAGGATATTATTGGGGTACTATGGAAACATTCTGCCAAAAATGCAGAGAAATCATTGACAGCAGCATGTGTTTGAAAACATTCCAACCGTACAATGGGGATGAGACAGGGCTTTAAAGGTGATCTCTGCTTGGTAACAGCCTGTTCAAGATGCAGCAGGGCTCACTGAAACAGCTTAGAACTGACACCTTCTTCAAGCCTCAGCAGCCTGCAAAGAAGACTAGGACAAGTGAACAGTCAGGAAGCACAGCTTTTACCTTCAGCTAAGCCTCCTTACCCATCATCAGGGCTTCTATCCCTGTTTCTGACCAAGGATTGATTCAGGTGACTCCAGATCCACCCTAAGAACAACAGACTTCTGAATTGGTGTAGCCTTTGCTATTCACTAAACATCAAAAGCCTCATGGAGTGATCCACAGAACATTATATCATTGCCGGATCATAATAAATCATCATATTTACACCATAAACTTTAAACAACACAGATCAGTAAAGAACTGCAGTATAATCTACTGGCTGTTTTCATGTCTCTGTTAAGTATCACACATGATCATCTTTCCCGAAATGAGTGAAAAACATATTTTTGAAGCCTCTATCAAAAAATTTGGGATGTAAAGGATACTGGTCTCTAAAGTACCACCATTCTGTATGAATAGTCTGTTTTTGCAATGGATTTAAAGGAAGTTATCTACCAAACTGTTGACTACAAGGTCAAGAACATTAAAATCATTCAAATATTCACTAAACTTTCAGAAGAGTAAGAAGGAGCAGTTGAAACCCTCAAGGGATGTCACAAACAAAGTTAATTTGTAAATAAAAGGAGTTTTCCTTAGTCCAAGAGATAAAGCGAAGAAACCATTATCAAAGAAGATACAGTCACCTTCGTCACCTGACAGACCAAGATATTGGCAGCTACCAATTATCAAAATTACTCTAACAATATCTCCTGTATCAACCTCTATATTCATACCTAAACAAAATTTTAAATGATGATACAAAGACTCTGTTTGCATTACCAAAACCTAAGTCAAAGGGAATGGTACTTCCCTCTGGTATGACCATGATGCAAAAGGAGTGCTACATTTCTCAAACCGCTGCAGTTTTACACCATTAGGTTTCATTCCTCATGTTAAGGTTAGATTCAATTGATCTAAGTTAAGCTATGCTTGACTTTACTAACTTTGGTTTAATAAAAAAAAGATAGCAGATAGAACAAACTGATTGTGGGACAAACTAGTAAGCAAAGACTCTGGACAAGCTGTGCCCTAGGTTGAAAGGAAAATGAGGTAAAATCACTCTAATTACTTCAGATAACTATGACCTTTGTAATCAACAAGCTAGTTCCCATACAAGAACCGAACCCTATGAAGCAATTATACTAAACCATGCAAATGTATTTACCCTATTGGAATGTCAAAAACATCAAGTTGAGATGCTAGAATTAAGAAAACCCAAAAAATCAAGAGCAAAAAAAAATCTTATTTTTTTGAAAAAATAAAATCCATAATACAGTTCAAGTCAACTGGGTAATGTAGCAACTAAATCTGCCCACAGCTATTTTGCATACCTTAAGCCTTTCCCTAAGGTATAAGCAAGGGTGGAAGCCATGCCTTTACTGTCAGAATTATATAATACACTGTAATCTCCTGAAGAGATAATAGGAAAACAAAATAAAAATTGGCCAAAAGAAATGATACTCACTGTAAAATACTTGACACTTTTCAATGAAGGTAACAAGTAAAGTATTTTGCCAAACTTCATTCAAATCTGCAACCAAAGTCTGAGTAGCCTTGGTCATGCTCTATGATGTGATCTTGTTCTAAAATGAAGGATGTCAACAATCCAAATTTTGACATGCTGGAATGCAAAGCAGAGAATCCATCAAATACAGCACAATGTCACTAATGAAGCTGGTGAATGAAGCTAGAGATTTCATAGAAAAAAGTGGAGAATGGCTGTTCATTATTTCCTCATATAATGCCTAATGGACTAACCACAAAAAAATGTGGTGAACCCAATACATGTTTTACAAGTAAATGGAAAGTGAACCCAAAATTAAATGGGTTTAACTCTTTGGCTCATAAAGTGATATAACACAGCACTACTACTCAGCATTTTAAAACCAATAAAAAAGGGTTCAATCCCAGGGCCAATCAACCTTTCCATTCTCGCAACAGAGAAAGGTCAATTCTACAGCCAAGCACAGCTGGAAGTTACTTATGTGTGCACAAGTATGGTCATACAACAACAACTAAGACCATAGACTATGCTAATCTTGCTCAATGGAAAGGTTGTTACACCAAGATGAAAGAGAAAAGATGTAATGGATGTTAACAGTTTAGATTCTCAGTCCTGCTGCAATACTATTCTTGGAGCATCTATTGACAGAATGAAGGTTATGAGTAGTGGTGCCTTTTTCAAATGAGGCACCCTTTCCAGATAAGTGTGTTGTTGTGGCTTGTCAAGGTTCCCATATTTTTGTATGAGGATACAACTCCAGCTCTGTGGTGGGCCCATGTAACAAACCAAGAAGGATGGAAAGAGGGAACAGAAAGAAAGTATTTATCGACAGATGATTAACTACAATGAGATACTGCCATGAGGCATGGCTTGTACGTAAAACATACTGTATACCCGGCTTGTTTCACAATAAAGTAATCTGTCGATTTAACGGACTAATAGGAGGGAGGGGGTATCCATTAATGCTGAAAGTTCGTTAAATCGAATGTAACCATTTTTTTGATGCAATATACAATATACAGTAATACAATATATAGTTCACAAGCTTTCCTTTAACTTCTCTATCACTTGATGCCATTTTGAATTGTAAGGAATGCAAAGTAATTTACAAATATAGTCACAATTCTCTGTGTACAATCTGACCGAGCAATAGCTTGAGGCAGACTAAGACCAAAACAAAGCGAGTATACCCCATGCTACCAAAAATAAATGCGATAGAAAATGCGCATGGAGCAGTGTTTGAGATATCTTAATTTTTTCTTATTTTTTTCAATTATCATTAAGTAATTTATTATCACTTGCCTGGTCTGTTAAATCCGAAATCAGTTATATCGGGGTTCGTTAAATCGAGGAATTACTGCAGTGATGTTTCCTCTGCCACAAAAACCATGCATTTGTCTACCTTGGGTTTTCCAGTCTTCTCTTAAAGGTTCTAGTGCTCATTTACTACAAATTTCTTATTTCATTATTTCATCAATACAACACTGAAAGGTCTACTTTTCTTACTGGGCTCTCAAACATTTCAGTTTGGTTTTTTTAAATACGTATTCCGAAGTCTTGTAGACTTAATCACCGAGCCTGTCATATTTTGAGATTTTCAATTCTGAGATGTTTTCCTTATTTCCTTTAATCTGCTACTAAGCATAAATCATCCTGCATCTCTCTAGTCTCCTTTCTGAACAGTACACTTCAAGTTCTTTCAATCTCTCATGATATTTCATGTACTTCATTTCCTCATTTTCACTTGTAAACTGCTTCTAAAATCTCTCCAGCTTACTAATCCTGCTTCTTTAGGTGAGAACATACAAATAAACATAAAAAATCTGGGGAACCGAATACAGCTGGATTTTAGCTTAATGAATTTCTGAATGTATTTAATTTTTTCTCATACAGTATCTAAATACTTCTCCCAACTGGGCATTGTGCAAGAAACAAATAAAAGAAACAGCCTTATTTATACAATGTCTACTCTTTAGCTGTCATGCATAATGTACTGAAACCAAAGCTTAAAATTCACAGCTAACCCCGACAGGCTATTCTACGGTTTACCATGATCACTGCATGTGACCTCGTTCACCCTACAGACAGCATGCCACCTCCTATAAATCATGTCAGTCCAATCAATTTTATCCCATACATGCCGTTCATCCTCTTAAATTAATTAAGAACCCAATGCCCAAAAGAGCCATTAACTACCTTTCCAACTCTTTGGTCTCTCTTTTACCATTCATGCCTAAACTTGGCACCTGTACAGACCCTCTTGTCAGTCTTTTCTAGCTTAAACTCTCCATATGTCTGTTACAATTCAGCACAGCCTGGTCAGTGTTCTCAACCAGAAATTGCTTACTATCACCTCTCTTTTTCTTACAGCTACTCCTGACCAACCCACCTTACACCATATATCATCTCAAACATTTCACTTTCAGCATGCCAACCCTCCTCCCATTCCTTTGCATTCAAGGCTGGCCCAAGACTCACATCCACAGAACACTGTCAAGACAACTATACCTTCAAACACATCATTTTTGCCCTAAAAAACAATGACCTTTTCTTCCATATGCTCCTTAATGTACCTAAGCTCTTATCTCCTTCTCTCACCCTATGACTCAATTAAGCCCCTATGGTTCTATCTTCTGCCTAAAACACTCCACTTCTTCCAGGTCCTCCCCTATTTAAACATGCCTAGACCATCATGTCTCATCCCCTGCTGTAACTCAAAAATAGCTAAGTCTGCTTCTAAGAAACTGGGAGTCCTGTTTAGATGTTAAAATTTCTTTTCTTCTGAACAGTTACTCCGTTTATACAAAGGACTGATCCGTCCTTTTATGTAATACTGTTCTCACATCTGAGATGGTTCTAGTTCTGCATCCTTACTCGATAGAGTTGAATCAAAAGCGAATCAACTTATAAACTCTCCCTGGCTAACTTCTAAACTTCACCCACGTGCCCTGCACTACAATGTTGGTTCACCTTTCCTCTTCTATAGGAAATTACTTTGGTTTTTGCTTCCAATAGCAGGCTGCTTGTGTGTTCCCACCACTAGGTAGACCAAGCAACACTCTGCAAGCTGCTGCGTCACAAGATGACTGTATGGCCGTCGGCAACTCACGGTTAGGCTGTTTTGATAACTTTCTTTCCTTACACCTTGAAGCTTTGGAACTCTACTCTCTCATGTCTTTCCCAATAACTATGACCTGGCACATTTCAAAAGACAGGTTTTCCACTTCCTCCAACACTCATTAATGCTTTCCCTTGTCTCTTCTTTATTCCTTTCATAATCTCTTCTACATTTCAAATAAAGCCAGGCCTCAATGTGGACTTTTGTCTGTGACTGGAAAAAAACTCATTACTTTACTCTTGTTCCCATTACTTTCAACTTCTTCCTTTCACAGTCTTCTAATCTCAGTCACTAACTTCTCAAGTCCCTCTATGGAGCTTACCACAAGAGTCATGTTCTCTGCAAACTGCAGTAAGTTCACCTTCCACGTCCCCAACCTCAGACATACCACAGACCTGCTTCTTTCTCTAAGACCCTTGCATTCAGCTCCCTAACCATCCCATCCATTAACAGTCTGAAAAAACCACAGTTACATCACAAATCCTTGACACACACCAACCCTCAATGGTAACCACTCACCCTTCTCCATTCCTACTTGCACACATGCCTTACTGGCATAAACTCCTTGCAGCATTTAATAACTTTTCAATTACCCCATATATTTGTGGCAACTCCCACAAGGCCTCTCTGTCAAACTTATCGTACATTTCCTCAATATCCATAATGCCATACACAATTCACTCTCTTTCTTCAATTATTCCACACACATATTCTTTTTAGTAAATATCTGGTTCACACATCCTCCACCCCTCCCGCTCCTCTTCAGTCAGATGTTCTGAGCATACAACCACCTTCTCAATTACCACTCTCCATACACATAACAAAGTATACTTACCACATGTGTCTGTAATCATAGCATTCACCTCTGTCCCTATGTCATTATATGATTGTGCCATACACACATTCTGCTAGATCATAGGCATTTAACTCCGAACAAACACTGAATAATCTGAATAACCAATCAACTGTACTGTCTTCCTCTTTATTGATAAATTTAACTACTACCTTTACCACTCCTGTTGCTTTCCCACAGTTAATCTTATTTAAGGTTTTCACTACCAACTCCCTTTTTACTGAACCATTTGCCAAGTCTCTCACTTGGCATCCTATCTTGTCTAAGCCCACCATATCCTCCACCTTACTCATCTAATGAAAGGGTCTCTAAACTTTTCATAAAAAGCCCCATAAATTTCAAAAGAAAATTCCTATAAATCAGCTTTCATAGATCTATTTTGAAGTTTGAAATAAAAGACACATAACACACAAGAAAATAATAACATCATATCTAAATCTAATGTGAGAGATGTGTCCATTTCTCATTAACTTTTATTTTTGCGAACTAACTTTCAGGAATTTGTCCTTCAATGACTGATATATAAAACAGACACTTAATCTTACCTAGATTTCAAAGACACTGATGAGCCTGTTTCTTGGTGGCCTCGACGACAGCTTCTAGTTCAAGACATATATTCCATATACCAATTATAAGCATATCTTGCATGTCACTCTTGAGCATGCTTTCAACATTACAAAGCTCGTGTGAAAATGTTTGCTTACACATGCAAGTGCCTACAAAAAATGAAATGTGTTCTCTGGCAAATACATTCTCTTTTGGATATGCACATTCTGGCAAAAAGAAATAAAATTCAGTAAGATTTCCTTACACTGATTTCTCACCATCAGCTGAGTCCAACTGTTAACCTCTTTGTTAATATTAAGTAATTATGAAATATATAAAATAATTTTACATAGCCTTGAAAATCTCAAAACCTATCTTCAAAGTTATGTTGTAATGATTTAATCATATCAACACAACACTTTTTGAAGAACTAAGTGTCATAGCACTTAGGAAGATTCTGCAGCAGGTAAAATGAGTCATTACCAACTCTTCAATGTTTTCTAAAATTAAGCCTTAACCCTCTCACTCCTCTGTGCATAATATGACATGTTATGAAGCTGCTACTCCATGTGTAATATTATCTTTTATTGGCTTCTCCCATCAATTAAAATCCCAGCTAATGTTTGCTTCCACCAGTTATCCAGAGTTGTCTATGGATACTAACCATCACATCTGGAAAAAATATCAAGTCCACCAGATTATCATGGACAATGCACATACGTATGTCATCTGCTTATTATGCTACACGTATACACTCACTATTGTAGTTAATCCTAATAAAAAAAAATTTCTGTAGTATTAATGTTGAAAGTTTTGGTTAAAAGAAGGTTATCAATTCATCTATTAATGTAAACAAACTGTCTATGTACACAGACATATGTGACAAATATATGTAAAAATATGTAAATGTGAAAAAAATATTTAAAAATTATGTTTTGTGAAATCATGACTTGTGTGATATGATTAGGTGTATTCAGAATGAAATCAAACCTGGACAAATCAAAATTATTGTATACTAACAAAGATGACTTGGGCCCTCCCCCATCCACTCTACACCAACAAAGAGGAAAGCATACTTCTTTTAGTATACATCTTTTCTTAGTAAAGAGCAGAACATTTTCTTAGTAAAGAGTAGAACAGACATATTCTGTACTAAAATTACTTTACTTTTTTCCACATTAGGATATGGTAATTTCTGAGGAATTGCATAAGGATTCCTTACACTGCAATTGCACATGACTCCTTCAGTTGCCCATTAGCTTAGCTATATAAAAAAAAAAAAATCACAATAAACCACTAATGCCAGATGAAAAAGAGCAGTATATGCTTGATCCATGTGATAATATATTTATCAATAAGAATGAAAGATCTGGTAAAGTCTCTAACAAAGAAAAACTGAATGTTATTAGTAATAGTGAAGAAGATTCTGTTGCAGAAGATAGTACACACAGTACACAAAAACCCAGGTAGGCCATCACCAGTACCCAATAGTCATGCTCCTGCTCTTCACAAGGTATTGGGTCTTGTGAGGCCACAGACCCAGGAAATTTGTTCCCTAACTTCCAAACCAACAAAGTGATTCTATAATCCAGGAAATAAGTCCTTTACAATGAAAAAAATATCGAAATTTTTTTTTCATACGTATTCACTATTTCCAGCAATAACGAGGTAGCGTAAGGAACAGATGACTGAGCTTTTGAAGGAAAAATCCTCACTAGGCTGCCTTCTCTGTTCCTTCCTTTGGAAAAGTAAAATAAACAGGAGGGAAGGATCCCGCCACCACTCATGGACAAAAGTCCACATCATGGCCAGGCCTTAATTAAAATAAGGAGAGAATTATGAAACGGAAAAAGAGAAGACAAGTGAAAGTATTTATGAATTTTGGAGGAAATGAAAAACCTGGCTTTTGACCCACCTCTGATCATACATGTTTGCCAGAAGAAATATGAAGGACTCTTACAGGGTTGATGCATTTCAGGCGGGTCCCAGACTTCTAAATGTATAATATTCCTGGATCCTGTTCATTAGATTTGTCTGTAAGTCAGAAAATATAAAGAAATGATAAATTGTACAAATTAGTTAATTATCTGTACCTGACTGTATGAATGTTAGATATTTTATTCTGAAGTAAATATAGTTAATAAAACGTCATATTAAGCTGTGTTTAATGAGAAAAGATGCACGTTTGGTTTGTATGAGTAATTAATTGTATGATGGACTGTAAATTACATGATGCGTTTTGGAGCTTGTTTATAGGGACAGGTCTTCATGGAAGATTAAATGTGTAGCTGATATGAATAATTCATTGATATTTTATATATAACTACCATTGAGTGAAAACATTTCTTGTTTGTAGGTTGTGGAGAGTGAAGAGATAGCAATGATCAGCTCACAGCTCTGTAGTAAGTTCCTATTTTCTGTGGGGCTACACACCAAAAAGACTTTACGGGGACCAGCATCCGAATGGTACGACGCATTACAAGTAAGAACATAATTTCTTTTTCTCTAGACAAATAGGCGAGTTCATCTTCTTCATCTCTGTCTTTATCTCTGTGAATGCATTGCAGCTGCATGATCCCTTTTATGGTGCTATCTCTGTGAATGCATTACAGCTGCATAACCCCTTTTATTGAGCTTCTACAACTTCAGGGCAGCACTCCACACAAGAGCAGCATAAGATGGACTCCTTCAGTTGGGAAGGTCCTCAGTAACATTGAACTCTTCCATCAGCTGACAATGATACAACCTAATCAGAGGTGACTGCTCGCTTGTAAGGCAGGCAGGCAGGCAGGGTGAATAAGGTGCTGTTTGCAGATTTTGTAGCTGTGTTAGTAGGCTCTTACTGAGCATTATATTCCTAAATATTGTCGGCATAAGCAAGGACAGGTTTCATTAGTAAGAGAGATATTTTGTTTCCAGCCAAGGCCAAAATCTCTCATTTGACTAAATTTCCATTGTATTTAAGTTCCCAGGCATACAGTTATAACAATTTTATAATAAAATACTGTAAATGATATTGAATGAACATGATAAATGAACATATTGTACCCTCCAGTACATTAACAAACAAATACATGGATAGAAGGGAGTAGCCAGTTAGTAGGCTTTCCTCTTGCCCATACGCTACTGTCATTGTATTTTGCACAATAGGGACTGAGAGGTTGCTCAGGTTACAGTTCAGTGCTTTTATATGTAAGGAGAAACTGGAGCTCTGAATATCACACCAAATATTGCCCTTTAATTCTCCATAAACTTTAAAAAGAAATCAGATAAATCTTAAACATACATGTATTTATAGTTAAGAAAGACTAATGATTATTTACATGTTTGGAAAAATAAGAAAAAAAAACATGTGGTAGAGTTGGAATTGCCATTTATCGTGAATGGTTCAGTGGCCTTGGGTTCAAAACATTCGACTTATAATTGATGAATTATGTTGTCAAGTGCATTTTTTGTATGTTATTCTCTAAACATTTCTCTATAATAGGTTACATAGTGCATGAATCAGTTATTACCTACATAGAAAAATATAGTAGCAGCGGTTAGCGTCCCTGACCGTGACGCATTCACGGGCCGCCCAGGGTCGAGCGCATAGGTTCGAATCCTGGTCGC
>JAUUDW010542796.1:0-12094 GCA_032361385.1 Panulirus guttatus | reverse complement strand
TATATATTGATGTTATTTTGTATCATGCTCTGTTTTACATGATTACTCTATGTGAATTTTTATTACTATATTTTTACATTTTTCATTTTATTTCAAAGGCTACATGAATAGATTTTTTGGTCAGTAAATTTAATAATCATATTGATATAAAAATACTGTACTTATGTCTAGTTCTGTGAATTGATTAATTTTTGCTGAATAACTAACAGTACCAAATAGTCTCATTATTAATTAAAATGATGGTTGAGTAATCATTTCAATGTATATTATTAATTTTTATTTATTACCTTAGCTAAAAATTTACAGACAAAAGGTTATGGTACTTAGTTCTTCTCAAGATGGATATGCTTTCATTGTAATATGGAAATGGAAGTGTATTTTTTTTCTTTTTTTAACAAATACTGTGATAATTACGTAACCCAAGCAAGGGAACTTGATTCTTACCATGGAATACAGTTATTCAGTTTTAGTGGGAAGTCCCATCTAATTATCATTATTGAATAGCTCATGTATAAGATCTGTCTTAAGACTTTTTTTTTTTTTTTTGGTTAAAATGTAAAGAATCTAAGATTGAGGAACTCATGCCCCTAACTGAATCTCAAGTATCTTTTTTCAGATTATTAGATATTGTCATTTTGATTATTTTTGCTGATAATAATGGGCTAACCTGTACAAGCTGTAACTCTTCTACATTTAAATCTGTACTGCTAAATATTGTCTTTATTATAATGACTTATTGAGCAAACTGTTATTTTTCTTAGTATCAGTTGTCATATAGATGCACCCCTTGATTCAGTGTAGTATTTGACAGAAACACAGTATTGATGGCCACATTCAAATCCAAATACATTAAATATGAGTGATTAGTATACCTCATTTGTCACAGTGGTAATAATTACTGATATGATGGTAAAGCTGCATACAAAAAGAAAGCAGGAACGATAGATACATAATGGAAACAGAGACTGAGTTAAAATCCTATAAGTTAGAGAAAAAAATATGGTTACATCACAGAGTGCCATTGTACATGGATTATGGGTTTGATTGATATTTTCATGTTCTCTCCTTAGGTATAGTTTATGCAGGATCTGATTTACCCTGAAAAACATTATTGGTATGTTTTGACTTTATCTGTCAGTAACATCAGTGTTTGTAGTAATAGTGTTGGCTGAGTGTTGATAACAACCTTAGGTTACAAATGGTCCATTCCCAAGGCACTGATCTGTTTTAAAGACAGGTCACTGAATACAAAGGAGTGAACAAGACATACTTAAGATTTTTGATAGTTTAACAGTGATACTTTGGGGAAAATTAGTAGAGGAAAGAGGTCAAAGAAGGTGTTATATAATAGTCACACACTAGCTGTAGACTGATTTCTCATGTAGCTTTGCTGACACTTTTGTAAAAGTTAACTACATAAAGAAATCATTGAAAAAGAGTGAGAAACAACATAGTGACACAAATGTTTAAGAGGGAGTGTATACAAAATTTTACAATACATGCTTGTTCACTGCAGTTTCATTTTCTTTAAAGTATTGAGTGTGACATGTGAATGTGGCAATCTTGTAATTATAGTGCAAGTATTTCTTATTATGTGAGGACACCTCATACAGTAATAAAACTCAATAAAAGTTTGTTTGTTTATTAACCATTAAATTTCTTTCCAGGGAAGTTCCTAAAATCTGGGTAGAGTTGGATGTTTCAAAGAACTGGGTGCTAAGTCAGAACTGACATTGCAGAGAATGAGGGAGTCAAAGTTGTGAAATGAGGAAAATGTCAGTGGACAAAGATGAAATAATGTGCCATGAAAAAAAGGGAGAGTGTATAGAAAAAGTTAGCTCTACAATTGTGAAAAGTTTAAAGTTTCTACATGAGGCCATCAATGAATAAACTTAGTAATCCCTACATTTTTTTTGTTAAAGGCCCTTTTCATGCCTTCACAAATGTATGCAGCTGACTGCATGAAATTTACTTTGAGATAATAGGATACCCATGACTAGCATATCCACACATTACTTCAGTTTATCATTTACTGTAACCATAATTGGAGTTGACCCAACAATTATAGCAACAGTCATTTTTCATATCTACAGGCAGTGACGCGAGACAGACCAAACTTCAGCCAAAATGCCACATTTGACATATTTGCATGGACTTGGTAGCCGTCTTTCATGAGACTGACTAGACCTCAGAGCAATAGTCTTTCCTGTAGCTTTTATCAAGTTGCAACCCACCTTCTCAATTCTAGCTTAATACGTCTATCATATGTAAAATGATTGATATTAACACCTGACAGATGACGAAGGCTAAGATATGATCTGGAAATCAACCCGGTTTTGAATTTCCCGCTGCCGGGTAGGAATCGGACGATGTCAACACCGTGGACGGTGCATAGCACGTGTGAGAATATCAACACTTTTCAAGACAAGTGGAGGATAAAAATCGAAATTTCTCCGTGAATCAGGTAAGTATTAGAGACGATATTACTGTTATATGTGCCGGTGGTAATGATGATCGTAATGGAATAGTTACAGTTAAGCCTAGCTGGAGTGATGGAGAGGAATTGGTATCAAAGTCAGGCGTCTATCCTTGAATGACCAAGGACAATATCAAAGTAACACCAAATTTTAGCAATTGCCTGGTCGTGATCACGCTTGCAACATCCCATGTGGTTGGGAGATTACGCAAAATAACTAAACTAGGTGACTGTGATGCCAAGTGTTTCCAGCCATTATCACAGAGACCAGAAAGCAATATTATGAGGTGTATGTACTTGGGAGATCAGGATAATAGATAATTAGAGTTATTTGTTTATCATAGTTATTCAGGTTCTCTTCAGCTATATTGATTATTAATTTGATGCAGTTACTGTCATTCACTCAATTCTGCCATTTACCATTTCTCTTACAATCATAATTTTTCTTTAAGAACTCATCATAAATTTAGCATTATGGTGAAGACAATGTAGGGTGTTGAAATAAATCTCTTCTGCAAGTGTATAGGACCATATGTGCATTGAGAACATGTATGGTTTTATAATTGTTTTGAACAATGAAGGTGTTGAAGTTTTTTCATTTTGTGATCATAATTTGACGTTGACAGCTTTAATGATCTTGACAGTCGAATTGATTAAAGCCCAAATAACCAACCAACCTATGTTTTTCTGTATGTATGTATATGGGATTTAGTGGTTATCAGCAGATATGATTTATTAAACAATAATCTGTACCATACATCAGATATTAGTTTCATATGTAGATGTATATCGGGTTAATACTTGGCATTAAGGCTGTTGCCACACGTCAGCAGGAAGAAGGGTAAATGATAATTGTTTTAGTGCTGCACTGTTTATTACATTCATTCTGTATTGAAAAATCAAGACTTTTTTATAGTTTTTGTATAATCATAAAGGTTTATTTCATGTGATCTCTCGGTGTGATACAAAATATTGAAATATCTTGGTAACCTTGAGACCACTTGCATTAGTCTACAGCCCTTTAGGCCATGATTGATGACACACTTGTAACTAAAGAAGCATTTGATCAATATAGGCTCGTCACTGTATGTTGCGGGACGGTAGGGATCTTGCCAGCTTGGTTGGAAGGAGGTTAAGCATTAATGTAACCTGTTTAGAATAGTCTTCCTATGACAACATTTCTGAGGTTGCAAATTATGAAATCACTTTCAGTAGTCAACCAGTGTGTTATGTGACAAGCCTGTTAAGATCGGTCTGAAATATCTGGTGGAATATTATCAAAATTTTCTGGATCTCCCAGCTGTATTCTGAGTCAAGTTGAAAACAGTCTCTGGGACAAACAGTGTACCGAATATGACGATTCTGACTTGTAAATGGAGTATTCGTATTTTCAGATTATAGATATGAAAGTGATTGTATAAAACTCTAACGTTTAACTTTATATACCTATGCGGTTTGTTTACCATAGCAGCACATTTCTACTTATATTATTACAGTGATAAACAAGAAGACATGACAGCATAAGAGTAATAATGCAAAGTATTCCCATGAGGCTTGAAAGGTGACAAAATAGTACCTCTGTTGGACGTCCGCAAGCTGATGCTTGCTGCAGCTTGGGTGTTGGTCAGGGCGAAGAGTGATATCACAGGCCACGAGGCATAGGTCATAGTAACTGGTCTTTACTTTTTCTTGATTTTTCCCTCCTTAAGATGGTTGGGGGAATAATGAGATTTCTAATTGCCAGTCGGTATCCTCGATTCCTGCCGCCACTTTACCTAACCATTAATCTTATTTGTGGATGCACATGGGGCTCTTCCTGTTGAGACAGTCCTCGTCGCTGATGTAGAAGTAGTTGTTGTAGGTCATGGCGGCACAGTGTCCATGGACATTCTGTTCTGGGGCCTGGGCGTAGTGGTAGCAGTAGCCGTCGTTGGCAAGGCGGGTGAAGTTGCGGTCAGAGTGGATGACGCGTGACGAGCATTGCTCGTCGTTGTACCTGTGGAAAATTTTAGACAGTTAGATCCAGGGGCGCTCCCTAGAGACTCGACGATCAAGTCCGAAAACGCTTAAGAATCACCGGACGTTTGGGCCTACGATGCTCAAGAGAAATTAAGCTGTCAGGAAAAAAAATTAGACTACCCAACCACACCAAAGCTATCGGAAACGTCTAGAAACAAACTAAGAGTAGCATGTAACTACTGTTTTGAGAATTGCAGGATGCGTACAATAATTTTTCTTTATGACCAATGATCCTATAGGGGTTAGGAGAGGTCTAAATCTCCTGTTATGCCTCGGCTAGTGTTCCTGAATGAAATACACCTAAACATTTCCATCAAAAGCAAAACATACAATGAATGGCAAGTGTCTGACGGTAAGGCAAGGAGCCTGTGGCGATAATTGTTAGATCTAATCAGTAAGATGCATGAAATAGGTAGAAACAATACGAATTGGTAGAAATTGTTACAGAGAGTTTAGAAGTTACGAGGAAGAAATACCTAAACGATTCTGACAGATCCCACAACTAAGCTTCCTCTCTGTCAGCAATGAAAAAAAAAAAGATACAAGTCAGTTTAGAACACTAGAACAGCATCACAAGTAAAGATCTCTGGTTTGCATAAACAAAATTTTGCCAGTGCCTCACCTGACAGCCCAGTATGGGGCGCCCATCTGCATGTGCTTGCCATCGGTCCAGATCCACCCTTGTGAATTGTTCAGCAGACGTCCACCGATCCAGAAGTCAGCTGTAATCTCTGAGGGAGACATGGAAAACGGAATGTTAGCAGGTTAGAGAGGACTTCATCTTGCAGGATATGATCACGTGTGCATTCATTCAGCTTAATTGTTTCTCCCAGTGTTAATAGCATCCGAGATACTGTTACGTATTATTAACGCAGAGTTACCATGACGTGCCTGAGATGTCCACACATACTGCTTGTTTTACAGGTGCGGTACAAAACACATTTCCAACCTGGCAACACACTGACCACCTAGACAATACACCACCACCCACCGGAAATCAACACACCACCCACAAAACCTACTCACACAGCACACTCACCTATAGGACACACCACCCACCAGACAATACCTTACCCACCTACACAATACTCCACCCATGCAAACACCACCCACCTACACAGCAGACCACCCCATCAACTCAGCACAAACCGCCCACTACATAACAGAAACAGGCAAAGGTACTGACGGTGTTCCCCGAGGTGACGAACCACGCTGCTGAACTGGACGACGTCGTCGAAGGTGATGAGTTCTCCGCCGATGGAGTGGCAGAAGGCGCCAGCGTCGCCCCAGGACACCTGTGGGATGCGGGAAGATTACATCGTAACGCAAAAGTTATTTCCACACGAATCTCTCAGTAGAAGTTAAAATAATGACAGTTTATTCGACTTAGGCACTTGTTGTTCTGCTGAAAATGCGCTGTGGAGGTATTACATTTATTATAGAACTGGGAGGTCATGTGAGTGTCTGCGCGTCTGTGTGTGTGTATAAGCCGTATATGTATTTTCATAGATTGGTGAAACATGTCAGTATACACATCGAAACATACGTTTCCGATGAAGAAGACAGAGATGCATGCATCACCGATGCGGGTATAGAGTTGGGGGCACTCGGCGTTCCTGTAGGTGTGGTCGATCTGGAGGGCGAACTCCTCGGCCAAGACCTCTGACTGCTCTAGATCGTTCAGTCCGGGTGTTCCTGCCGACAACACCTGTTTAGTACCCTACCGCAAATACCTACTGACCCACTCTGTTAATATTCAACAAGACCGAACAGTATTATTAGTATTATTATTATTATCATTATTATTATTATTATCATGGTATTTATTTCTAACATGATATTTTTTAGGTCTGCCATAAGTTGGAAACTTGAGAGAGATTTAAACGCTAACCTGTAACATCAATATCAGCCGGCAAGACAATGGTGTCGATGTGTTGAAGCTTTTCAGATTTCAGCATCTGTGTGGGCAAATGAAAAAACATTATGAAATGATTATCTGTTTACAATACTCATGATTCGATACATATCAAGTGTACTTAAACCTTATATACTTTTTTTAACGTAAGATTAAACTAGCTACTTATTTTTGTGCTTCCCACAGTTTCTATGAGGGGACCAGCTAGTAGAGGATTAAACTTTACGATAAAGTCCTACTCCTTCCGTCGAACAGGTAAGCTGTGGAATTCTCTTCTTATAACTTTTACCTTTTGAGAGTCTGGATTACAAACACTTATGGAGGCCTGTTTAGGATCTATGCCTTACTCGCTCACAGCAAACTCCCCATAGCCTTCTATGACAGACACAGCACAATTAACAGTTGCTACACAGCTAACACAGACACGCAACAAACATTTTACATTCTCCCTCCGTCTTCCCTGAACTTCGACGCTCGGGCAACACTAGACCCCGAACTCACCTCGCAGATCCTCATGTCGAGGTCACCCTGGCAGGGAGGATCCTGGATCTCGCAGTATCGGCTGATGGTGACGCAGTCGCTGGTTCCGAATCTGTGGCATTTGACGCTTCCTCGGCTGCAGTCGTTATTCCTCCAGTGCTATTGAGAGAAGGGATCGTCACGATCACTAGGATATATCGTTTTTTAAGAGATCGAGCGTAAATATATATATATAAAAAATTGGTGACACACTAGGCTTTTATGACGGGAATTTCTGTTGTATGGGAACTAATTTGTACAGTCGACTTGACGTCATGACCTGCTCAGCAGGTCGACTCCCCTCGATGTGAGCCTGACTTGCCCAGTAGGTCGGCTGCCCAAGGTGCGGATCACACTCACCGAACACAGGAGGTTATCCTCATCCGACCTGTCGCTACAGTCGTTGTCGCCGTCGCAGATGTAGCGGATGCGCGTGCAGTAGTCGCTGGTTCTGCACTCCACCATCTCGCTCTCCGGGCACGTTGAACATGCTGGCGAGACAAGGGCAAAGACAATTGCTAGAATGTGTATTTAATTATTACTACAGTCTTCCGGGAAAGTGTGTCCACACGTTGATTCAGAAATAATTTTATCCTCCAAGACTGAACACCTTAAAGCTAACTAATTTTGCGCAATAAAACGCCAATTTTTGCCCACTTGTGTCCCCTCAGCTTCAGTGGATCAGATTCTACCCTTCTGTGCCACAGAGGATCAGATTCTTCCCTTCTGTGCCACAGAGATTCGGATTCTACGTAGCCTTGTGTGCCACTGAGTCATCCAGCACGACACGTATTATCAGTCTCGCCACAGCTTGAGCTGGGGTACCACAAAAGCATCTGTTGAACAGAGCTTACACTAGAGCTCTGCTTCTAGAAAAATATTTGCTGGACATTTCTGACCCACACCCACCCAACACACACGCACACACACACTCTCCAGTTGCTGCTTAGCAACCCATCCTCTGTCATATTTTTCCTGCCTATGTTTTTAAAAGCTTTTATTTAAGTGCATAAACACACTTTGTACATTTTTGTAATCAGCTGTACTTTGTTCCCTGGGAGATCCTAATTGGAATCGCCTTTCACGCTCCTCAATATAGCAACCCCCACTTACACTCAGATAGATATATATAGAGACAGATTTTGATACTGACCCCAGGAACGTAAGCAGACAGAACTCACCTGTGCTACAGAACGCCACCAGCAGCACTGCCTTGAGCAAGGAGATCATTATGGCTGGAGGGAGGGAGTCTCTCTTCCGTAATAACCTGGGGGGTGAACCACAGTTACTCTTCATCGTCATATAAACGACCCTTGAATAAGGCGGTGCGACCCTTAAATGTACGAGTAGCATTGCCTTTGGCCTGACCCTTTAAGAGTGAGAGTCAAAGGTCTCGCCTTCATGCTTAAGGATCGTACCACTGAGGTCAGGGGTCGTATCATGCTTAAAGGTCGTAACGTAGGGCTCAGAGGTCGTACCGTTAATTCAGAAGTTTAGGAATACCGTAATATCTCGTAAACAAGCATAATAAAAGTAAAATTTGCTAAATATTCCAGGAATCAGAAAACGAAATTCTAACTTAACGATTAGGTTGTTTCAAAATAGTATGCTTATTCTAAACACTGTTGAGATCAACTCAGTTCCAGAACAGTTGAGTCTCACACAGTTTCAGAATAGTTGAAACATGAACAGTTCCAGAACAGTTGAAATTTGCACAGTTCTAGGACTGCTGAGACTTACACAGTACCAGGACAGTTAAGACAGTTTGAAGAGAGTTGAGACACAGTTCCAGAACAGTTGAGACTTTCAGGACATTTGAGACTTACACATTTCAACGGTAGTTGAGATAGGCAGTTCCAGGACAGTTGAGAATGAGACAGTCAGGACAGAGTAAGTCAAGAGTAACGGAGTACCAGGACAAAGTCAAGAGTAACGGAGTACCAGGACAAAGTCAAGAGTAACGGAGTACCACAACAAAGGAGTATCGGAGTACCACTAAAGAGTCCAATCGACATGTCTCCAGGACATGGTGTCATAAGCACAACGGTACGACCCTTGGGTATGACGGCCCGGGCTTTCACCTAACCCTGGAGGAGTCAGGTCAAAGGTCCCACCACCATCGTATCTAAGGGCTTTATCGTGACACTCAAGGGTACTAGACACAGAAAAGTGAATAACCTAAGACTGAGCTTACCAGGCCTTAAAGTTGCAACACTCAGGATGAAAACTGGACGAGTGACAAGCCCAGTTTGGACCCCTTATTTATACTCCACAACGGGCATCAAGCCACGCCCTCTGGTGACGTCATTGTTTAGTTTTCCAATGACTTCTTGTCGACCAACTCTAATGTATCGTCATCCTCGTAATTTCTCTCGTCACCATCAAACTACGCCCTTTCGTGGGTGCCATGATGTGTACCCCCGGATCCACCAATCAGCTTCCACTTGGTCGTGTCACGCCATTTTGAGAATGTCATCATAGGTTCCTCAGCCAATGGGTTTGACCTGAGCCAGGCCACGCCTTCTCGCGAATGCCGACATTATTGTATTTTTTTCGCCTCTGAGTGGGACTCTGGTTAAAACACAAAACTCCAGAAACCAGTTGGGAATATATCGTGAAAAAGGAGAAAACTGGAGCGACTGAAACGAAAACCCTCGGAAGAACCATGAAAGGAATTATCAGATGAATTAATGATGAAATACTCTCAACATATATATATATAAAGCCACGTTTTGGGAAACCAGATAGTGAAAGACGATTCATCAAAGATGAAAATGAGTTTATAAAGGATCCAAATGAGCTCGGTGGATTATGGACTGATTATCTTGAGAATTTGCTAAATGTACGCCATGAAGACACGAGAAAAACATTAAAGTAATTGATCTTCAAGTAGCCCCTATTAGTATGGCAGATTAACTGATATGGAAAGGTAATTGTCGTAAGCCTACTAAATTGTTCAAAACGGCAAATTGAAATATAAAATTCCAACTGTTGAAAGTTTTGGTTAAAGCATGGAGTGAAGGAAGACTACCAATACCAGCACTGGGCCGCAGGCACCTCTGGGAAGCGGTCGTGGGTAACGCTAAGAAATTGGTCCTAGGGTAATTATGATTTAGCTTATAGTTATTGTACCGTTCCCAGTTTCCGCAAATGGTAGCGGGTCGAATCCTGCTGTCAGGTGGACATTATGTGATACATATATCTTATATTTATGCCGCTGTCAGCGTCTAGTTTATTATGTTCCTCGTGCTCATCCTGTGAACAGCAGCGCAAAAGGATGTCACAAAGGGTCTTTGTCAGATCCCCAGTTACAGGATTGGTTCATTATGTAAGCTAACAGTCTAAGTTTACCGACTCGATGCAAAATGTTGGGATACATTAGAATTTCAGGTGTCTTGTTGTTGACAGTGAGATGTTCTGCCATCTCTAGCAGGGTTTTGTTGAAACCTATCCCTAAAAGGGCTTATTTTTTCACAGTATAAGTCATTATTCTACTTTGTGCCCAAATCTTTGGCCACAAACTTTGCTAGTCACATGATTAACACATCGAGATAGGCCAGAGTTCAAAACGGCATTAGTACTTATAGCAGACAGGCCAAAGCTGATCGTATTACTTTCTCCATATCCATGTTTTACTATACACGTTTCAGCGTGATGGAAAGTGTTTCTACTAGTGCCTGTTTCCTTCAAATAGGTCTCTTAGTTCCTTGCTATTTACAGTTCCAAGACTGTTTTGTAGAGCCTCTTCAAGTACAAGTTTGGATGAAGCATGAACTTGATCACTCTCATGGAGACATAATAGTTTGATTCGAATCCCATAACCAGTAATGTTTGAATATCTGTGTTTGGCTTCAGAGAGAGGCTTAAAGGATGTTACATTCTGATCTTGGTATTATAGGGCAATGAGCGAGGATAGAGAATCAAGAGATAATCTTAATTAACTTTTGGTGGCGATTTCTGCAAGCTCGACAACGATGAGTATGGAGGTGACAGCAGTGTGCAGGGTAGATGACCAGTTGTTGATTCAGACATTTTTCTGTAACCTGTTACCTTTAGGCTGGATCACTGTGTGTTAACCGGACTCTGCCTCTTGAAGTTACGCCGCGAATGAAGAGTCAGCGAAAAAGAGCATAGTCTTATCGAAGAACTTCTCTCTTTAAAGAGGTCCATCCAGTCACTTCTAATCGGTGATGCACAAACCTGAAGCTGCAGGAGCCTCTGGATCAAGGGGTCTTGGGGATGTAGCCCCGAGATCCCTGTGTGAAAAGAGACTTGGACTTGTATAATGCTAATATCAAACGCATCCTCATTAAACCAGGGTTAAGGTGCTGAGTTTTCGGATGGTGTAATAATAGAAATATTGATGATATGGAGAAACAAGAAAAGCATGTTCTCGGACGGATACGCAGCAGACCTAATTATACATCCAAACGAAAGCTGATCAGAATTATATAACACAAGCAGTGACGGGGAGGCTGTTGTATATAATATAGCTGTAATGATATCTGAACTGATGAAAGAAAGTTTTAGAAGTACGAAGAGTTTATGTTTTAAGGAGAGGATGAGCGTAATGAAAAGGCTTAGACGTTCATTGTGTTGTCCTCAGAGTGTCCGATGTGTTGACCGGGTGGGTAGCAGATGATGCCAGGCCTGGCTAGCAACAGAGCCATATAGACCCGCACATACACAACCCTTGGCAGTGATTAGTACGTTGGAAATCATACGGTTTATTGCAACAGTGAAGTAAGTGAGGCGCTTAACGTGAGAGAGCCGACGGAAGAGGGGTTTTCGTAAGCGTGCATGATAAGACGCTCCAGATTAGAATTGTAAAACACTTTGTGGTGAGACATTGCACGGGGTATAGTGAACCACTAATGAGGCGGTATATATGTAGGTGGTTTGTACGTACTGTGAGGCACTGTTATCATGGTAAGGTGGCGTGTCCATAAAGAGTCACTGTCATTAAAGTATAGTCTGGTGGCCCGTAATGTATAAATATGGGGCACTGTCGTTAGTGTAGTTAGCTGGTTTGCTATCAAGGCGGTTCAATACCCGCCTCTACCTCTCTTCCGGCCCCGTAGGCTACACACATATGGTCTCTCTCTCTCTCTCTCTCTCTCTCTCTCTCTCTCTCTCTCTCTCTCTCTCTCTCTCTCTCTCTCACA
>JAUUDW010542686.1:0-12094 GCA_032361385.1 Panulirus guttatus | reverse complement strand
CGTGCCGTCTCAGCTAACATAAAAAAAAAGGAAAAAAAAAATAGAATTATTTCGACATTCAGAATAAGACTGTTGGAATCATTTATACTGACGAAGCTTTAGCTGACCTGCTTTAAAAACCAGACTCAGCAGTTAGGTCTTCATGGTCACCCCTCCATCAGGGGGTCATAGGACATCACTTTGAAACATTTATCTCGGCTTTGGTTCATTCTTGGCCACTCGGAGCCAAATATGGCTTTGGCAGTGGTGGTAAACGCCACTGATTCAGAGCCAGCTGACGACTGCGATGGGAGAGAAGACTGACCTGCGTTGTTACACCCCAACTTGTGACCTTTGGCCCTGGAACAGAGTCTCGCTGACCTGACCTTTTATCAGGTGACGGCTGGTGTCGGGGGGATTGTAGGCCCCATTCACTATCCTCACAGTTGGGCTCAAGTCTTTGGAGTCGACACATAGGTCCTCCGTCACCCTATGAGGAACTTATTCTAAGTTATTTCACTCAACTGGAACTTCACTACGAAAATTTATGAATTTCGAAACTTCATTTTTTCCCCCCCCGTGACTTTATCGATAGAAATGAACTGTGCTGGTGTGACTCATTCTGTTGCCAGTGACAATGTTTTTCGAACTCGTGTCTTGAAGGAGAGCTGATAATGTCCTGTCCAGGCGAGAGTAAACAGCTCTGCCCGAGTCGGCTGGTCCCTGGGGGCGAGTCCTGCCTCCCAACGGCACAAGGCTCCGGCTGCAGACCGCGGCCTCCTGAATGGATCTTATGAGAAAAGTTGGACGTCATTACCGACTAAACTTTATCATTACCAGGTGGGCAGCTGGGCTGCAAGCCAGGCTGCCCCTCAAACTTGCTGTCGGGTTAAAAGGATCTGGAAGAGTGTGTGTGTGTGTTTGTGTCATTTGCTTCGAGGGTTCCTTCAAAGGGAGGCAGTGGAGGAGGAGACCGAGAGGAACGAAGGAAAGGGGAGATGATGATGGAGGGAGGGAAAGAAGAGCGACGAGGAAGAAGGGGGACAGAAAGGTGGAGGAGGAGGGCGGGTGTGGAGGAGGCCCAGTGTTTACCATTCGCTAAGGACTTGGGCCGCCTCTCCCCAAGTGGATGGACAGTGTCAACATTCTATACTTGGTTATGCTGGTCGTGTGGGCAGACGGAGGTCCACGGGGAGCCACCGGGGTGAGGGTGGCTGTACGTGTGAGGTGACGGAGGTCTATGGGAGAGCCAACGGGGTGAGGATGGTCGTACATCTGGGGTGACGGAAGACCCATGAGAAGCCACCTGGGGAGTGTAATGGTCTATCTAGGGTGAAGGAGGCACATGGAAAGCCATGTGGGGAGGTTTGTGGTACACCTGGGGTGACGTAGACCCGTTGGAAGCCAACCTGGGTAGTATGATAGTACATCTGGGGTGGTGGAAGCTTATGGGAAGCCACATACGGAGTGTGTTTTACGTCTGGGGTGACACACGTCCATGGAAAGCTGCTGGGATGAGGGTGACGGTACGCCTTGAGGTCACACGTAACCTGAGGAACACACCAGCTCTGCCACACTTCGGTCAACTCTCCTCAGGCGTGAAGAAATTCATCAGCAGCAACTTTCCCCAAAAACGCCTGGTGTCTCCTGGCGCAGCTGACCAAGATATCAAGGTATTATCAGCAAGAATATCGACTTTGTTATCGTGGTCAAGATATCAGCTTTTATTTCACACTACTGAAGCGTCCGTATTTCATGCAATGATCTGGAATTTCTCAAATACGTGATGCTGTTAAGCAAGTCGTCTCGTGATTACGAACTGCAGCTTAAAAAGAAGTAGAATATGCGTCTTTGTCTCACCTCCACCAACCGTCTCGAGATGGTACATAAACGTGTTTGAATATCATGTGGACGTCACGTTCCTGTTTCCTACGCCACATCAAAAGAGGAACTTGTATGATTTTGAGCTCTAGTGGGCTCCAGCGTTTCTTGGTAACCTTGATTCTTTTGGGAACGTCAATTCTTTTTTCCAGTCCGATTAGGCTCCAACTCCCCTCGCGTGAGGAGTGGGTGGAGGTGAACCCACAGGCCCGACGCAGGGCTGCAGCCCAGATGCCAGTGATTATCTCTTATCAGCGTCGACCGCTAGGTAGGGAGGTGGTCGGGGGCATAGCAGCCCTCGTCCGGACGCTAGCTTGAGACCAGGTCACCTGGGGGTCGCCAGGTCTGGTATGCCAAGTCCGGCCAGGTATCCTCCGGTCAGGGAATAACTTGGAGGCTAAAAGGTCAAAGGTCAGGTGCCTGGTTAAATAAGTTATAAAGGTGGACGCTGGCAGAGCGAGTGGAATAAGAGCCGAGAGATTTAAAGAGATGTGCACCGTCTAACAGAGCCCCCCACACCACCTTGGTGCCGAGGTCAAAAGGACAGCGGGGGAAAATGTCGGAGATAGAAAGGTCAGTGCGGCTAGAAAAGGTCAAGTATAAAAACGTCGGCGTCATAAAGCTTTGAGATAATACCGTCAGCGTGGAACAGGTCATAGAAAAAGGATGGATCAGCGTGGAAGAGGCCGTAGATGTCAGCGTCAGCGTGGCACACTTTAGAGACAGATGGTAGCGTGGAAAAGAGATAGCAAGGTCAGCGATGCAGATTAGAGACATGTCAGCGTGGAAACGAGAGAAAGGTTAGCGTGGCACAGATTTGAGACAGAAGTCAGCTCGGAAACGAGATGGTCAGCTTGGCACAGGTTAGAGATAGAGGTCAGCGTGGAAAAGAGATAGAAAGATCAGCACACAGAGGTCAGCATCCCACTCTCTCTATCTCTCGCACCGGGCCTAGGAGAGGCCATCGTGTTTCGGAGCACTTCTGGGCCGAGCAACCCAGTTATTCGCGCCTGCATTTTGCATGGATCATGCAGTTTGCCGACCCTTCAGCAATAATGGAAGGCGGATTAATGATAGTCACTCGTGAAATATTTACTCGTACCTTGATGACTTTTTTTACGATTTTCGAAATATTTTTATATTCATGTTAAATGCTGGAATGCATACATATATATTTTTTCTTTCATTCTATAAGGTCGTTGAGATTGTAGCGGTCGAAAAACGGAGTCGGAAGGCATCTGCACGAAATGTCTTGTTGGTAAAAGACGAATGAAAAGGAAACGAAGACAAATGATCATTCAGTCATCCCAGGCCACAATAGACGATATATCATGCGATCATCCCTGGCTACATAATCATCCCCAAGTACATAACAAAATAGATCATACAATCATCCCTGGCTATTAGAGATAATAGATCAGTCGTGTTTGCCTATACAAGGCAATAGATCCCAGGCCACAAAAGGCAATAGATCATACAATAGATCCTAGTCATGCCATACCACAGAAGACAATAGATCATTCAATCATCCCTGGCTACACGAGACAATAGATCATATAATCGTCCAAGGCCACAGAGGACAATAGATTACACGGTTATTCCAGGCAATACGAGACAATATATTATTCACAGCACACATCCATACGTTGACCGCTCTGTCTGTAAACGCCATTGGCGGACTACCTGCTGAGGCTGTCTGCTGAAAACTACCTGCTAAAGCAGACTGCTGAATTTGCCTGCTTGCTCAACTGCCCGCCGCTCCAGCACTCGCGGCTGACCTCCAAGAATTTTACAATGACCTCAACTTCGGTTTCATCAGCGTCTTCCGCCATGTTTCCTCCATCATCGACGAGATTGAAAAACTCCCGATTGCTTCCTCTTTCCTTCCGAGAGCGGTTCTCCGCTTCGGGAAGAGCGGCTGGGTGCGTTACGGGGGAGAGGTGCGTGGTGTGGGGTGCGTTCTAAGGTGCGTGCTAGCGTGCGTGGAGGATTGTGTACATGGATGTACATGAGAGGGACAGATAAGACCTAATGATCTATATAGATGGAGACAGGATAGTAAGTCGGAGGGCATCTCCCTCGCCATGAAAGAACACCATAGAATACAGACAAAAAAAAAGTATACTGATTTGGGAATTTTGTAGGGAAGGATGAATTGAAAACACATTCTGATCTTATTTCATTCCCCGGGGAATCTAGAGCAGAAGTGTTGTTACCATTAACCAGTTAAGAAGTTGAAATACAGTCGTATTGTCATTTTTTGAATTGGTTTATTCACTGATAACTAATTTTATTAAGGCATTTCATAGGGATTGATTTAAAGGGTTTGGTAGTACTGGCAGCCTTCGCCTTGGCAATAGATGATGGAAGTGTATTCCACAAGTTCTATTACTCGTGCTTTTGGGGTCGGGTGGGTGGAACGGGTGTGTGGTAGGTTGCCTGGCTGGGTGCGTGCGTGGCAGGGTGACGAATGGTCTTGAAAAGTGGGTAGTGATGATAGGTCGTGAGAGGTAATATGTGGGTGGTAGCGGGTCTTAAAGGGTAATACGTGGGTGGTAGCGGGTCGTACGAGGTAATACATGGGTGGCAGCTGGTCGTGATAGTGGTTGAACGGTTGGTCGTGGTTGGTCGGTAACTGAAATGAGTGGTCGTCAATGGTGGTAGCAAATTGGTGTTTAAGTCGTTGTATGTAGGTGGGTGCAAGTGGCTGTAAGTGGTGGTAAGTGATGGCTGGTGACTGTAGATGGGGATAAACAACTGTATGTTGCAGCAAATGACTGCAGGTGGTCGTTCTAGGTGACTGCGGGTCGTGACAGGTGACTGTGGATAGTAGTAGTAGTAGTAGTAGCAACCGATCTTGGCCCATTGGACTATCTATAACTACAAGAGAATTCCCATCCCGCAAATAACTCTGAAACGATAATTACATTATAGCTTTATATCGGGAAGCAAGATTAACGAGAGAGTCTCAGTTGCATGAGATGCTGTGAGGCAGGAGTACAGACTTGGTCCCCTTCAGCCTTGACACTAGTAACACAGAGCAGAAGGCCTTCAGGTGGGAGTCAGGAGGGTAAGAGACCAACAGAGGGCAGTACCGCTTCAAAAAAAGATAAATATATGTAATTTTACTTACACCTCGCTCCCCAGTGGCCCAGTGTCTCAATGATGTCACGGCAGCTCCATACGCCGAGACATGTGGTTCTTTCCCTCTTCCTAAAGACCCCCTTCCCTTCTTCGTTATCTTCAACCGTTCCCCGTTTTCGTTCGACAGGGTGGTCTTTCTATTCCTGCGCGTATTTGTATTCACGGGGTAACTACCTCAACGAGCAGTTGACGTTGCCGGCATGAAGTGAGATTTGCCGTAAATCTCAACCTGGGAAATTTGGTTTTTAGGTCCTCTCCTTCTGTAGCTACTGCTGTCTGCTTTGGTAGTCCACCTCCGTCAGGTAGCGTACCTCCTCCGTCAGGTAGTGAACTCCCTCCGTCAGGTAGCGTACCCTCTCCGTCAGGTATTGTACCCCCTCCGTCAGGTAGCGTACCTCCTCCGTCAGGTAGTGAACTCCCTCCGTCAGGCGTTCGCGAGCACGTGCCAGCATGTTTGTCAACTGAGCTGGTAACACTGTACGGTGGGGAGGAATAACGGTCTGTGGAACATTGTGTAGCAACGTGAACTGCTAAATACGTTGATGGCTATTGATAAAACGGTCGAATTGTTTCGTATGACTGATAACGATCAGGCTTACATGCAGAGGTCACTAGAGTGAGTCTAGATGCACTCACGACTTAGTGGTCATTACACGAATACAGAATTATAGACCTGTGCATAACGTCTGAGTTCGTGTGAAAAGTGTGTTCGTTTATATACCATCTGAGACCGGGTGACGCTAGAAATGTCCAAAACCTCGTTCTAGTGACTTATTATGATAATGTATAGTATTAACTTCATTATACGCTTGAGAACAAGAAGTCTGATATATTCTTATGATAAGTAGCAGTATATTGTGAGTGCTGGGAGGTGTATATTTTCGAATATATGTATTTATGCGTGTGTATATATTTTTGTAGTTTATAAATGCGTGTGGAGTTATACGAGTGACAATGCTTACTTTTCTTTGTACATATCCTTTGCGTGTGTGTGTGTGAGTGTGTGTTTGTGTGTGTGCGTGTGTGGATGAATATGTTTGTATACTCACACACAGAGATATTCAAGGGATGTTGGCCTACTTTTCAAGAGATGCAAAAAAAAAAAAAAGGTTCGAAACTCCCTCCACAGACAGTACAAATGGGTAATCACTCAGACAGACAGACACACACACACACGCACAACAGCATCAGAGCAGCACACACCCTGGACCGCCTGGCGTCTGGAACGTCTGAGCAGCTTGTGTCCCGAGGGGAAACGTTCCTGGAATTGTTTTTCGATCACGTTTTGCGCCGTACCTGATTCTCTTCGTACGTTCTCACCTTCACCCAGGCCATAGACGGGTGGCAGCAGGAAGGGAACGAACGATTCAGCCTTCGATTGAAATTCGATGCAAAGGAAATTCAGACAGCAGCAGACCATTGGGGATCCTCCCTTTCCAGGGTGTTTGCGGTGATGGAAGATATCAGAAACTCCCAGATTAGTGCGGTGAAAGTTAGAAGGCAAACAGGTGTTTCGAAGCGAATAACCAGCAAACTGTCATTTTGACTGTGGAGCCGCAGGTACGGAAAGTTAGGACGCTTCTACCAGCACGGACCACTGATGAATGGCAGGTTGATCTTCCCGTCCTGGTTGAATACGCGTGTGTCAAAATGCGACCTGTGGAAGATAATGATTTCTCAGCAGAATCGTCCCTTACCAGGAACCAGTTCTAATTGTGATTCCTTCGCGGGAATTCGAACCCAGGATCTCACGGTTACTAGCTCACCTTTACCCGTCATAATGCCACGTTGGAGATGAGATCTGGAGGAATGATACTGTGACAGAATTGAATGTTTCTGTAGACAAGTTTGCGGGTGTGTAAAAGGAATCCGTTTTCTCGGAAGAGAGCGTCGCGACGCCTGGAACCTCCCTTTTTGTGTATTCTTCTCAGCTCTGTGTACCAGTTCCCCTCAAGACATCCTCCTAATTACTGATTTAACAAAGTTTGTGATACGTCTAGGAATTATCCCCCGGTGGAAAGAAGGAAGCCTTTGTGAACACGAGCCGCTTAGTGGGGTAGAATAAAGATCTAAATAATTTTGCTCCTGAATATCCGTAGCTCTCAGTATTTAAGGGACTGTAGCCTCATGTATATCAGTGGCTGCTGTAAATTACATGGGGACCTCAGCCTCAAGAATATTCTTGGCTTTATTCATTTAGAAAGGGACCTCGGTCTCCTGAATATCCTTGGCTGGTATCATTTAGAGGAAAGCATGACTTCCTGAATATCCTTAGCTACCATGATTCGCAAGGGGATCTCGGCCTCCTGCCAAAGCTACATGCTCAAAAATCTTGAAGGTGGAGGGAGTAAGAATGTCTTGTGCTAATCTAATATCTTATTCAGCCTGAGATTCCGTTCTGACGTCACTTATTAGAATAACTACAGAGAAAGAAAGAGGAGGAGGAATAGAAGCCAGGAAGGGGGACATAGATAGACAACAAGGAAGGGGTAACGAACAAGGACGGATATGGGCTAAGCGATATGATAAGGAACGGGAGAGAGAGAGAGAGAGAGAGATAACGGAGGGTAAATGAAAGGAAAAGGTGAATGAAGGAGAAGAATACAGGAGACGTGTGGGAGGAGGAGGAGGGACTCCAGGATAATTGTAAGTGATTAATGGGTATGAAACATCAGGAGAAGAATATAGGAGATGACAGAGAAAGGGAAAGAGAGAGAAAAAGAGAGAGAGAGAGATAGGGGCGGAGGATGGTGGAAGAGGATGAAGAGAGAGAGACGACGACGAATAACACTTAGGAGGGAGGGAACAATAAGGGACGAAAGTAATTGAAGATGGACGAAGAGGGACGAAGAGGGGACAAAGAGAGATGCAAAACACGAAGAGAGAGGCGAAGAATGAAGGACAAAAATAGAATGAACAGGAATAGACTGGGGAAGCAAAAGGATGGGTTTAGAAGAGGGTAGAGAGAGTACTGGAGAAGATAAAGATAGGAATGGTAGAGAGGCGGCGGACACCTGGTGACGGTTGGAGGAAGAATATAACAAAGAGAACTGTCACTACGTTTTCTGTCTTTTTATTCTTACCTGGAGCTGCTAGCTCGAAGCCCCGGCTCCTGGGAAAATAAACTTTTCTTTTTTCTGTTGGATTTCTCCAGGATATGACGACGCTCCCCGCATAAGACCTGCCGGACAGTGGTAGAAAAGGTGGGGGGGAGAAAGACGTGGGGAGGATATCACCACTTTTCTCTCCCCAGGACCTGGGGTGAGGGGGAGGGGGTGGCGTTCTCCTTCAGACACCTCGAAGGAATTTGTGACCTTCATCCAGCAATTCCCACATCTTCGCCCCATTTCTTGGGTCGTTCAGGCTCCCCGTGGGCCGTGGGGGCTTCCTACGTCAGTGGGTTTCTTCATTCCCAGTGGGTCGTAATCCCCTGGAAGATGATGACCTCCAAACCTGAAATAACAGTCTGAACGGCTTCGAGCCAGTTGGTTCGAACGATTCGGAAAGATGCATTTTCGAGCGGTTTCGAAACAGTGGGGTTCGAGGGGGTTCTATTATGTTACATTTCCAATGGTTCTCGAACACGTTTGAATGCCTTTCACTCGTGTCAGTAAGCAATGATTTCTCTCTCTCTCTCTCTCTCTCTCTCTCTCTCTCTCTCTCTCTCTCTCTCTCTCTCTCTCTCTCTCAGAACTGAATTCCCCTTCGATTCAGGTGGGGTAATAGGTGGTCAGCGCCCAGGAGTAAGACATGATGCTACGTACATTGTGTGTCTTGGAGTGAGGAGATCTGAATTTCATGCGGTCGGAAGGGACAGGATGTGCTGCTAGGAGTAAGATGTGGCGTTAGGTATTCGTGGGGAAAAAGAAAGACGTGTTTCTGTGTGGATGGAAGACGTGGTTCTATGTGGTCAGGAGTTACAAGATGTGGTGTTTTGTGGTCAGGCGTTACATGTGGCGTCATTTGGTCAGACGTTACAAGATATGGTGTAATGTGGTCAGGCGTTACATGTGGTGTCATGTGATGGCGAGTTACAAAACGGGGTGTTATGTGATCTGGGAATACACGATGTGGTGTGATATGGTCAGCAGTGACAACTCGTAGTGCTATGTGGCCAGGCGTTACATGTGCTTTTATGTGGTCAGGGGTAACATGGTGTGGTCAGTAGCAAGAATTCGTAGCGCCATCTGGTCAGGAATAAGCAAAGCCAAAGTTTATTCCGAGGAATCATACAAGATGAATTAACTTGGTTAGGACTGCTTATGTGTTGCTGAAGTTAATGATTATTGACAGATTAATGGCCTTCTATGATCAGCAGTGAGGAACCGTAATATTCGGTGATTAGCACTGATACCAGGCAATATTCCATGGTCAGGAGTAGGTAGGGTATAAGGGGATATTCAAGTGATCAGCTGTGAAGCGCCACAATATTCTATAGCTAGGTATGAGACACGATATTTGATAGTCAGGGGTGAAGTGAATAGCGATATTCGAAAGATTAGCTCGAGGTGCCACAATATTTTGTGGCTAGGAATGAGACAACACGATATTCCATAGTCAGGAGCGAGGCAAGACACGATATTCTAGTTATCAGCAGAGATATGTTACGATATTCTGTGACTAGGAGTGAGAGGACACGATATTCTGTGACTAGGAGTGAAAGGACACGATATCCCGTGCATAGGGGTGAGGAAAGACGCGATATTCAAATGATCAACGGAGAGGTGCCACGATATTCTGTAGCTAGCAATGAGAAGACACGATCTTCCATAGTCAGGAGTGATATTGACATATTATTTCCTGTCATCAGATGATCCCAGACAATCATTTCCACCGTTAGTTCTTGTACTTTAGCCACTGTTTGCTGGACAAACCCCCTAACACTTCTAACACGTCTTCAAATAACACCCGTGCACTAAGCACTACAGACACACAGGAGTTTCCCTTCGTCTATTTCCTCTCCAGCAACTCGCCCCCTTCCCACATTAGTATTCCTAGGCCAGCCCCTGCCTCACAGCCCCTTGGAATCAACAATCCCCCCCCCCTCTCTAAAAATAATTCCGAGGGGTGAGAGTCTATTTTGAGTGTTCCTCATCCGCCCTCCTCCCAGCTTCTGATTATTTCCGAGAAATTATTTCCATCGTCACATATGAGGTGTACGACTCCCATGTCCTGCGGTCAGTCTAGCCTCACGCATCCTTCTGAGGACTTCTTGGCGTATTCCCCCTTCGAAGGATATGCATTGTGGCAGGAAACCAGCCTCCCCCTCTCTTCCATCCTTCTATCCCTCGTCCTCCTCCACCTCATTTTCCTTCGTCTCCTTCGTTCACCACATGTTCTTTCCTCGCCCTGTTGCTGCTTTCATGGAGAATGTATTGATGGATTTCAGTCCACTTTCACGCACCTGCTGGATGGAGGCTGGACTCTGTTCGCTGCGCCAGTATTTGTAATCACAACTCCCTCTTCACCCTCTCTGGGACCCACTTGAAACCCGGTATAACTCACAACTCTCTAGATGTGGCAGTAGACACGTATCATCTGGAAGTAATTCTCGGCAAGCTGCTGCGTCACATGATTACTCAAGAGAGGGCCGTTTTGATAACTGTTTTTTTGCCTACACCTCGAAGCTTTGGAACTTTCTACCCTCATATCTTTCCTAATAACCATGACCTGGGGCATTTTAAAAGACAGATTTTTCATTTCCTCCAGAATTCGTAAATATTTTCTCGTCCTTTTTTTTTTTTCCCCCGTTTCATAAACCTCTCTATATTTCAATCAAGGTCCAGCCTTAACGTGGACTTTTGACCGTGACTGGAGTTTCCAGCGTAAAAAAAGGAACCACTCCTCTCCCATAGCATGGAGAGAAGGTTGATTAAAGTCCGTGTGTGTTGCTGCTGCTTCATAGTGTATATTCCCTTAGGATTCACCCCATAAACAGATCAGATACTTCAACGTATATCGTCCGTGTTTGAGCCTAGGCAGAGGGCGGTATCTGGAGATAGTGTAGTGAGAACTTGTTGGGAATTAGCTGTTGACTGTACCCCCAAGCACATCCGGGCTTGCGTCCAGTTGACAGTGGTCCACATGACTGTGCAACGGAACATAGCTCCGCGAGAGTGGTTCATATGACTGGATAACGGGAAAAGAGTCTGTGACACAGCCACACAGACAAAATCTAACGTGTCTTTGCAATCGGTCGACTGCTCTCCAAACCGGCGAGAAACGCGCATCTCTCCTTCCGTGGCTATACAGACGCCCAAAAGGCCACAACCCGTCCTTTGATCACCCAGCCTGTACTGACCCGCAAGCAGTTCACAGCTGCCTGGGCTGGGGTTGGTCTCGTATGGTCAGCCCGGGAGTTGTTGGGCTCGAACCGACAGATCATAGCCAACATATCCGCCTAAAGAATGTCTAACAGACAACAGACAACCCAAGTAAGTCTCTAACAGACAACAGCAAACCTATTTGAGTGTATAACAAGACAACAGACAACTTGTCTAACAGGCAAGAGAAAACCCACGCGAGTGTCTAACAGACAACTCACTTGAGTGTCTAACAGACAACTAGAGTGTCGTAACAGACAATAGACAACCCCGTCGAGTGTCGTAACAGACAATAGGCAGCTCACTCGGGTGTCTAACAGACAATAGACAACCCACAGGAGTATACAACAGACAACCCTCCCAAATGTGCAACAGAAGGCAGGCCGGGGGCATTCCCAATAAACAACTCCTTTCACTCCAAGCCTTCATTATATATTACCGGTTCCTAACTTCAGCTAATTTAAGAAGCAATTAGCAACACGTGGATACGTCATCCTGGGCAGAGTGACGTCAACCGAACATGAAAGACTTCCGTTACGTCCCACACATCAAAACATGTAATTGGTAGCCAGCTTAATTGAACATTAAATTTTAAACGAAACAATTGAATTCGTGAAATGTTCCCGCCATTTTAAATCTAGGACAAAGTATGAAACGTTGTAGGTGCAGAATTCTGTGTCGTTTCCGCTGGTATGGGAAAAGAAAAATGTTGAAAAAGCTGAAACAAATTATTGCTTATAATGGTCCGTAATAATTTGTAATGGGGT
>JAUUDW010542574.1:2500-19727 GCA_032361385.1 Panulirus guttatus | reverse complement strand
TACTATTATTATTATTATTATTATTATTATTATTATTATTATTATTATTATTATTATTATTATTATTATTATTATTACTCTTATTATTATTATTATTATTATTATTATTATTATTATTATTATTTTTATTCTTGTACCTCTGAAATGATTTTCAGAATGAAATATTTTTAGAGTTCTTCAGGCATCTATACGCTTCTCACTTAACATGTAGAATACATCAATATTTTTCAAAAGGTTTGCTTGGATCTGGAGATCTGAGTCAACCTTTTGCTTTTTTTTTTCCCCCCCAAAGGAAGTGTCATGTCAAATGTAATATGAGTGTCTTCACTAGTAAAATATATATCAGAATGTTAGTTTCCTTTGCAAAATAAGGGAATAGTGACTTTTAGTTTACCCAAATATTTATATAGCTGAATGTGAAATACAAATACTAGACATGTTGGTAATGCCGTATGTATCTTAATACCTATTTCATGAAACTTAGTTATCATATGGTGTATGTAATTTCAGTTAACAAGTACAGAAGCACGTATTACAAAAGAGCTGCATGGTGATGGCATTGTAGACTGTTGTGGAAATAAAAAAGGAGCTGCACTCAGTTCAGGTAACAATTTACATTTTGATTTCTTGTGTGGCCATAATGACTGATAATTAACTACATTAAAAGATTCCATTTGTGGTAGGCGGTAACAGTCTGTTTTTATAAATAGTTATATTTAACTTTTTCATGATATGCAGGTACTTACTTAGCTGCTGGTTCTGTTCATTACCATAGCATTTAGATACTGTATTTACCCAATCTGTATTTTCCGTTCGTTCTCTGTAGCTGTAGAAATATTTTTCACATCTTCTCTTTAGTTTTTTGTCCTTTAGGTAATTGATTTTCTGATCATGCCTGTAGTCTAGTATTTTTTCTTTCTTATAGCTCTTCAAAATACTTGACATTTACATTTGTTTTATAATTTCTGATTAGCAAGTATTGATTGGAACTATCTGTTTTCAGAGTTAATACAACAAAGAAGAAAGGAGATGACTGAATGCAGCAATGTTGATAATTTTCATGATGTAAGGCAACACTCCAACACTAGTTTGTCATCAAGGCAGTCTGAAAAACTGTACAAGTGTGAGCAATGTGATTCTGTTTTCAGTCAGAAATGTAACTTAAAGAGACATCTTAGGTTACATTCAGGTTACAAGCCTTTTATTTGTAAAGAATGTGGCTTATCATTTTATGAACAAGATTCCCTTAAAAAGCACACAAGAACTCATACAGGGGAAAAGCCTTATACATGTGAAAATTGTGGTAAATCTTTTGCTCATAGTGGCCATCTGAAAATACATAAAAGAATTCATTCTGGTGAGAAACCTTATGTTTGTCAAGAATGTGGATTGTCATTCTCACAAGCAGGAAATCTCAAGGTTCATATGCGAGTTCATACAGGAGAAAAGCCCCACGTGTGTAAAATATGTGGATCAGCTTTTTCCATCAGTAGTGTATTTAAGAAACATAAAATGGTCCATACAGGTGAACGTCCATATAAGTGCTCTTATTGTGATGCTAGATTTTCCAGTAATTCAAATCTATCAAGACACAACAAAACACATACTGGTGAAAGACCTTTTAAGTGTCAGGTGTGCAGTGCTGCATTTCCAGTAAAAAATTCTCTTGACCGCCACATGAAATCCCATACAGGGGAACGTCCATATTGTTGTGAAATGTGTGGTGCTGTATTCGCAGATATGTCTGATTTGACTAAGCATCGTAAAACACATACTGGTGAAAAACATTTGAGATGTGATGTCTGTGGAATGGGATTCTTTTCTAAATCACAGATGAATATCCACATTCGAACTCATACTGGAGAAAAGCCCCACAGATGTCTTGTGTGTGGTGTATCTTTTGCACAGATTGGGACTCTCAATAAACATAAGCGAACTCATACAGGGGAAAAACCTTTTAGGTGTGATGAATGTGGAACTTTGTTTACAGCTAAAAGCAGTTTAAAGAAACATCTGGAAAGGCATTCATACAGTGTTTCATCACTTGGTATAAATACAGCTGAAATCTCTGGTTTACAAAGAGCTGAATCTCAGAGTACTTCCTTTTATGAGGTTCAGAACAAGGTCATAAGTGATAACAATATGGGTAGCCATGAAACATTATCACTTTCTTCCAAAGTGTTAGGAGTTTCATCACTCACATCAGCATCAGTTGAAATTGGAGTTATGGCATTAAACACAAACTCCGATGTCATTAATCCAAAGCATGCATTATCAGGTAGCAGTAGTTCACTTTCAGGTATTTCTTCTTCCTCATTGCATGATGATCATTCTACTCTGATTGCAATGGATATAGGTAATCCTGCTCCAGTGTCTCATTCTGGAGTTGGAGGAAGGGATGGATCTTTTAATTCACTACATGCTGTTGGTACTTCTATACCTCAGCCTGTCTCATCTTCATTGCACAGTCCAGCTACTTTTGCGAATAGAAACTCAACACCACTAGCATTCACAGACTTACAAAATGAAAATGGGTTATGCGATTTAGAAAAAAACTCCCTGAATGTCAATTCATCCCCACGTGTTTCTGCTGCCCTTGAGTATCTCCACTCATTACCTGCTGTTCCCATTGATTCCAGTGTCCAGTCTACAGTCACACCCAATACAGTTCCAAGGTTGTCATCAGTATGAAAGTGGTGAATTTAATGTTTTCCCTTATTTTGATAAAACAGAGGTTATTAAGGTAGTATATGCTATGGTAATGAAAAGTTTTTAAATTATATAAGAAGAGTATACCCAATAAGTGTGAAATGAATGAAACTTATGAAGGTTAGATCGAGGTAACAGATATGCCAGGTAAATGAGGCTGTGCAGATATGTATGCATCAGCTAGAAATTACAATGTATAATTCTTCCTGTTTAATAATTGAGAGTCATATTTTTTTTTACTTTTATATATGTAAACTGTTGATACTTCATTTATTATTAAAGGAAATTATACCCAGAGTATACACTGTATTTATTAGATTACATTCATTGTTAGAAAAGAGTACAATGGCACAATTATCTTTTATTATATTCAAAATTATTTTTCTTCCATCTTCTTAATCGGAAAGCTAATACATGAGGAGGCAGTTTCATTTATGTCAAAAAAAATCATATGAAACTGACATATTCCAAATATGGCTATACCATGAAAACTGACATCCTAACAAATGTTCTGCTTGAGTTGGTATTTATTTTGCAAGTAAAGGTTATTAGTTTTAATGTTAGCAATACAAGTCGTAATGCTGGAAAGGTTGTCATCTATTTTAATGTTTGATATGTGTGAATTTTAAATATTGTTTATGTAACCGTATAATTTTCAATTTGGAGCAAAATAATGCCCAGTCTTGACAAACAATGCTGTTTCTAAGCATGGTGTATTAGTGGCTGGGATTTTTCAGGTGATCATCTGGTTTTCAGGCCACAACCTTGTGATGTTGGACAGAAATGACTTTACAATTAATATATTTGCTTTTGGAACTAAAAATTGTGTTCACAGTTGGTAGGCAGCCACTGACCAGGTATATTACCAGTACCACCCACCTGGGTATTGGGAGGGTTAGTGACTACTGCATAGTAAGTGAGCATTTCAGTGGTTGTCAAGATACACTCCTCTGAACCAGGTAGCTGTCTCTTATTTCTTCCTCACCCACACGTGGACTGCTGGCATTGTCCACAAACATACAATCTCTCTTTGTCACACATAACACTTTACAACACTTAACTCACAAAACTCATTCTTCATAATTCTAATTTTTTCTTGCAGTGAGTGCTATATGCTAGCCCTGCCTTTTCGCAAAATGGTTGGAGCAAGAGCTAGTAGAAGGTAGGACCATTAGACATGAGCTTTAAGTTGAAGCTGCAGGTAGGAACATTAGGTAGAAGTAATATGTGAGAACATTAGGTAGACACATAAAGTAGAGGTAGTCTGAAGGATCATTGCATAGGTGCCTTGATAAACAGTGCACTAGAGTTGTCCTTAGTTAGTGGCCTGTTAGGAGTGAAGCACTAAAGGCTAAAATGCAACACAGGAGTTTACCAGGTATGAAAACTCTTGCTGTCTCCACCCCCTTGAGGAAGTTCCCAAATGGAATAGGTGTCAGAGATACAGATAGGTAGAATAAATATTGCTGATCTGTGGAAAACTGCTAGGTATGATAAATTCTCTGTTAAAGATTGGGCTTTTCATATCTTTGGTCCAGCTGCTTTTAGACCTGATTTGTGTAGCATTTGTCCTTGAAGCCACCTCTCTTAAGTGCAGAAATGCATTCCATAAAGTTATAATGGATATAAAATCTTTAGAAATTATACAAGCATCATTAAGAGGATTTATTAATGCTATACATACACAATTATATATACAACAATAGCTGGAAAGTCCAAGAAGACACCATGTATTTGTCCCTGGCACTTACATGCTAAATGGCAGAATAATTTCTTTTAGATGGGTATCTGCTTCATTTTCAGATGAAAAAATTGACGTTTCTAAATTTCACAAATTTAACTAATGAAAAATAAACAATTCTGAACATAATGAATATGGTAAGAAAGATATTGTTCAGTATCAATTATCTTAACATCATGTACCACATGTAACAGTTTCCTAGTGTTACTAGACTCCACCTACAAGTGGTTTCACCACAAGTGAGAGGTCACCTCAAGTGACCCTTTATCATCAGTGTGTGGAAAGGAGTACAGTCTTGTCAAGGAGGTTCACTCCAAAGGAGCCCAATAATTGGGGTACTGGGGTTGTATAATAATATCAGCTTACATGAAAATACTCATTCTATGATAATTCTCCAATAACAGAAAGCAACCTTCCATACATCAGAATTTTTTTTTTTATGTCCTGTGAGGCAGAATGAGCATTTGAAAATCCATAATCTAATATTTTTTGAGTAAATTTCATCAGGTCATAGCATTAAACTGCCATTACTTACTCTGTATACCCAAATGGATATTTGGGCTTAGCATGAGCAGATTTTGGTAATATTCTCTCACTACATTTCGTTGGGAATATGCTATAAATAAGAAAAGCAGTCCCTTAGATGTGTCAGATGTTCATAAACTTATGATGCATAATATTCTTCGAGTTCAGGATCTTTGGGTTTGAGGATAACTTTGTCTTTCAAACTGATGACCCATCCCGGCTCAAGTCCATAGAAAACTTGGCGAGGATCTTTCCTTTCCAGTAGCATTTCTTTGTTTGGTGATGCATTGACATTTGGCAATTCATAACCATATTTCTAAGGAAGTATAAAGAATTATCATGTCAAAAAAATTACAACATATTCTGATATAAAAATATAAAATGATCATATAGCCACTGCCTTTTTGTTATTGCAATTACTGCAGAAGATTAATATCATATGAATCCATTTTGTTACAGAAAGATTCTGCAACACTATGTTTCTGTGACTCCATATCTTTAAGTGACAGTTTTCAACACAACATTTAAACACAAGCTAAAAAGTCAATTGCTTTCCTGCTGAAAATAAAGAAGCCCTTGATACTAACCTGTGCTAAAATGAACCTTTCCTTAGCCACCTCCGCTGGGTCTGCTAGATACCCTCGATTTTTGGGATCACTGTAATAGCCTATGAGATGCTGTGGGGGAAGCATACGACGTGGTATAGGAATACCTGAAAAGGGATTCAGGACTTATCAAAGATACAATCATGCTAGTTTTAGCATACTATATGATAACTCCATTCCTTTTGACACAGTGTGAAATTGTGAAATTAGAAAAGTTAATCGTACAATTATAAGTTTATTCAACCAGTTATACATTCAGTAAGATTCTATTCTCCTGCTTTTGTGATATCAACTGATGATGCATTTCTAGGACAGAATAGATCAACGCTAACCATCAGAGATCATATATGTAATGAGAGCACACATAGTCTTAAAATTTTCTTTAATAGGTGAAAAAGATGTTCCAGGCTTTTCTAATGGTGGTTTTACCAAACATATGTTTCACACCTAATAAACCTTTCTATCAACCAGCATCAATAGGTACCTACTTTGTATTTCAGGCAATCACAAAATTATATGAAATATTTTATATACAGTAGATATAAATGACACCAAAATAAATACAAACCTCTCTGAAAGAACTTCATGGGTTTAATGGCTGCTCTCAGTGAAATTGGATCATAGTAAGCCACTGTTATGAATCCTCCATTGCGCTCCACTGCAGCTATTATTGCCTCATCTGCCCACTGGACTTCCAAGTTTAATGTTGCCTTGAAGTGGTCAATGCCCTGTAAATATTCATTTATACTCTTGACTGCATGAAAATACTTTTGATTACAGACTAATATCTTTATGCAGACAAAGTTTAAAAGTAAGCAAGCTAGATCATCCTATACTGGAAAAGCAGCCATGTCGAAGCATGGCATGTTTAACTTGCTCTATTAATCTATTTGGTGCAGAGAAGCCAACAGTGGCATTGAAAAACAAACACAGCAGCCACCTGGGTGTTATCCTTACCAATATAAGGAGCAACTGAACCAAAAACATGGAGCTGCCCAGCCACTGGGGTAAATCTTGAACCAAAAAAATCTTGAGCATAATTATTTACTTTAGTAGTTAATTGTTTTATTGATAAAGGCTTAAAAGGCCCTGAAAAATGAAAAAAATGTTCTCTTTAGTAATAATTGCACTTTCTCAAGAAACAACAAAATACCTTTTGTGTCAAGGAACACCTATGAATACATGACACTAATACCCATCTGACATGTCAGATGGGCATTTACTCTAAGCTGAGATATTGCTGCTCTCTCTTTGTCTTGCAGGCATTTTTTCGGTCACTGTTCTTGTAAGCTGTCTACATGGGTCACCACCCAAGGGTTACACCTGAGGCATGTGTCTGGCTACTGCTTCCCACAGTTTCCGTGTGGAGAGTAGCCAACTGAGGAATGATCTTTAAGATACATCTTTCTTCCCTCAAATTTCCTCCTTTCATCTTTACCTCTTACGTCCTTTTTACCATTAAGAGGCAGGAGTATAAACACCTGCAGAGCACTAATTAATTTCTACTTTCTTTTTATCTTAATTTATTCCTTTTATCTGAGGTGCCATGTTTTGTCTGTGCAATGTCAGTTACTATATGGAAAAATCTGAAGGTTAGAAGTGAAAATCCAAAAGCTGACATCAAGTAATGATCTGCAGCTCAGAACAGCATCAGTGAGCAAATGTCAGTGAATTTGGGTAAAGGTTGCTTTGTGCCATCTAACCTCTGTAACATTGTCACAACCCTGGGTGTAGTTATTGTATGGTTATTCACTCCTGTAAAAGAGGACCATTTTTTTAACATTGGAGGCTCATTACAGACAAAAGTGCATCTCACGGCCTGGTTTTAAATGAAATACAGAAAGGTTAACAAAAGTGAAAAAGAAGAGACAAAGGAAAGTTTCATGTGTCTATGGTGATCAGAAGGGGTGAATTCCTATGGTATGGCCAATTCTGGGGAACTAAAGGCTACTCTAAACCCTAACCATATAAGTGCTCTCAAATGTTTACAGGGATCTCTCTATAAGTGGGAAACAGAAATGAAAAAATATGAAAGATAACACAAAATACAAATCACTAACACTAAGGATACAAAATACCTCAACAAAGAACAATATAAAATTAATATGCTCAGTATTGCACAGACTGTACCTCATTCTCCAGCATGAAGCCACCTTCCTTCTCTTCAGGTCTAATGATAAATAATCCAGTAGCCATGAGCTGAGTAACATCAACAGGAATATCACTTCGTAGTCGATTTGTGTCAATCATCTTCTGCAGCTTCCCCATACATAAAGGTGCATATGACAACTTCAAACTAAGCAGAAAAAAAGTGTTAAAGAATCTAGGAACATGAATTACTAAATAATATTCATTATTTTCTTAATACCACTAAAACACAAGATGTTGACAATTTAGAGAAGGAAAAGACAGGTAAATATGCACAATGGACTGTTTCATTTTAAACTTTTTGTGAAGATACACAAGATGTAGATCTTGGAGGGATGGCCAAGCTTGCACAATCAATGAAAAACCCTTTAAGGGAAAGTGGTGAGTCTTGCACAGTCAGTATTTCTACCATCACTGTGAGCTTACACTGTACTTTTCTGTGAAATGGGGAAGTCTCAGGAAGGAGTCAATGCAAGCATTGAAACTTGCAGCAAATATAAAGGCTGAAAAAAAAGTGTCACTTTCTTTTCATGGCTACAGGAGTTCCCCTACTTCAAGAAATGAGGAAGATCCAACAACAGCATCAAGTGCAATGTAGTGTGCTTCTTTCTACTGTAAAAAAATAGTTTTTCTTTAACTGTGGGGCAGGGTGGAGCTGCAAATGGATAAAGGCAAGCTAGTATGAGTATGCACGCATATATATGTATGTATATGTGTATGTGAGTGGATGTGAATTTCTTCATCTGTTTCCTAGTGCTACCTCGCCATCACAGGAAATGGCAATCAAATACGAAAAAATATTTACATGCATTTACGTGTAAAAAAAACTGCTTCAAGAGAGTGGTATTCTACAAAGAAAGCATCAATAGTGACCAATATGACATTCAAAAATCAAACAATGTTAAAATATTGGCAAATGGTTTAAGCAGAGAGTGCAAGAGATTGTGCTTTGTCTGAAGACTCCCAGTTTTTCATAAGAGTCTTCACATAAAGATTTCCAGCATCTAAATGTTAAGATCCAACTGAGATTTAACAAATGAAAAGTCAATCCTCAGCACTTAGTCCATGTACATCAATCCCTATAAAATACAGAAAATGGGCCAGAAAAATTAGCTACATGTAAGTACTATAACAAGATCTTGACATTATGCAGGGCTAGCAAAAATTTGTAAATACTTTCCCTGTCTGTTTTTCCCCCTTTCTCAGTTTTCTCAATATTTCAATTAGGGCCCGTCCTTGATGTGGACTTTTGTCCGTGACTGGAGCCTTCAACATAAAAAAGAAAAAAAAGATGTTGAACAGTAGCTTCGTTTAGACAAAGGATCGATATGTCCTTGTAAGGAGAACTGTTCTCATATCTGGGGTGGTTCTAGCTCTGTTTCCTTACTTGAAAGAGTTGAGTAGAAAGCGGTCTGACTTATCAACTCTCCCAGGCTTACTTCAAAACGTGACCCACTTGCCATAAGCCGCAATGTTAGTTCACTTTCCCTCTTCTATAGGTATTACTTTGGTTTTTGCTCCCGAGAGCTGGATGGTTGTGTACTGTACCTCCACCACAAACAAGACCATCCAATACTCGGCAAGCTGCTACGTCATACGATTACTGTGTGGCCGTTGGCAACTCAAGGGTGGGCTGTTTTGAAACCTGCTTTTTTCCGCACACTTTGAAGCTCTGGAACTCTACCCTCTTATGTCTTATGACCTGGTCCTTTTAAATGACAGGTTTTCACTTCTTCAAAATTCGTGATTACTTTCCTTTGTCTAGTCTTTTTCCTTTTCATTAACCTCTTAATATTTCAGGTAAGGCCCGGACTTGATGTAGACTTCTGGCCGTGACTGGAGCCTCCAACTTAAGGAAAAAAAAAGTTATCTTACTCAAGGGCTGAATATCTAGAATACCGTCTTAAATAATCTACGGCTGTCTCCTGTAAAGTGCACGCTCCACACTACTACTATGAAACTCTAAATTCATTTCGGTTATCTTTACACGAAGTTGCTATCTTTATTGCAAGAGCGTAAAGCTCTCGGCGTTTCGTCAGACTCGGGTCAAACCTAACGAGAGGCCGCGGTAAGATATACATAAGTAAACAAGAAAAATTTACCTCCTTGAGCAAGACGGACGTGCGACGCTTATGCATGACGGTATGACTCGTGATCACAATGGTATGATTCTAAGCCTAGCATGGCTGTATGACCCTTAAGCATGATGTTAAGACTCTTGGGTACGACAGCACGACCCGTGAGCCCGATTTTACGACAAGTGAGCATGATTTTAGGACCTGTGAGCACGATTCTAAGCCTCGTGAGTATGACTGCAAGACCTTTGATCACGATGGTTGAGATACTTGAGCACGACAGTACAGTACCTAAGTACGACGGAATGATCCTCTAGGGTATGTGATAGTCTGGTTATTTTGACCTGATCTCTGAGGGTCAGGTCAAAAACCGGGACATCATACCAACTGGTCATTTCTGTCATGCTCAGGTGGTCATAGTGTCGTGGCGCTCTAGGGTCGTTACCATGGTTTTCAAATAGTTAATATAAAGTAATTAGAAAGAATGTCTTTACTGTAGATCTTATACATTAAATTTCCAGAAACCTTTCAGTTACGTCAAAGTTGGAGTAGTCAATTACGGTTTTAAAAAAAAAAGAAACACCAGAAACAAAAATCTATGATTTTATTTTAAGTGGAAATCTTTAGCAACTCAAGGCACCAACGACTTAATCCTATGGCACTAATTTGAATTTGAAAATACGTATGAATCCAATAAAGAGGAGAGTTTTTATCTGGAAGTCTTCTGCCGGTGGTCTAAAGCCCAATTTATTCAGCTAGAAATGAACCATACCGAAAAAAAAGGGGCCGGGGGGGGTGGGGGTGATAGAGGTCTGGGGAATATTCAACATATTCCGGCTAGGAAATTTTTCATGTGGCAGGAAATGCCACAAAATTAGATTATTTGGTTCACTGCTGCTGCCGCTGCCGCCGTTGCTGGTTTCCCAAACGCTACTGACCGACGTCTTACTTCCAGTTGCAACACAAGAAGGTATGTTCCTTGCCTCTTTTCTATTTTTGACTGACATACTGGAGATATAAGACTGAGAACACCACTGTTTCCTGAGTCAGGGAACGTGTTTGAACAGCGGGGTGGGTAGGTGGATGTTGGATACCCTGATCAGCGAAGGTGTCTCAGTTAAGCTGGTCTTTCGAGTTACAGAGGAAATACAACTATATTCTTCTGTCTGAGGACCGCGAATACGTCACTGAAATCAATTTCTCTATAAAATCTTAACGGCTAGACTTTTAAACTGTTAGCGAAATATGATTTCGAATATTCTACATATCAAGCTCATGTGTCAAAATCTCAAGTTATAATTTTCCCTTACACTAACGTAGGTCAGAAAACTTCTCTAAAGTCCCGTAACTCTACATAACGTTAAAAATATGTCTGAAGATTAGATAATATCCATACCATGACCTTTACCTGGAGTCGATATTTAGGCAACACTAAACCAGTTCATAAGCAATTCACCGGATGCCCTTGAACACCACGGCACAACCAATTACCAGAACGGTACGGCCTTTAGGCAGGGCGACGCGACCCGTGAACACAACGATAGAACCCTTCAACAGGAGGGTAGACTCTGTAGTATCATGGCCTGGCCTTTGAACTTAATATGAAAGGCCAGATCATCATTACTAAGGGTCGCATTATCGTGTTCAAGTGCTTAATTATTCCATAAGACTTTACCTACCTTACAGTGTAATGGATCAATAGGAAATTCTGTACTATAGACAATAAGGCTTGGAAATAAGTCTCCACATCAGTGTTAAGACCTCGTTAAGTATTCTCCGCCTCATCAAACCTCTCAAATCTAGTTAAGGACATTACACTTTAATCACAATTATCTTTAATCATTCTAAAGTGAAACTGGTCGATTCTGAGGAACTAATTAATCTGATTAATACCAAAGTAATATAATTTGTGTTGTACATGAGAGATAAAGGTTACTAGATGCTTAACCCTCGGGTTCTGTTGGGAGATTCTTTTCGTCCCCATTTCAAGAGAAGCCTTTTACCCTTTTGGGTAAATGTTTGACCCTATGACAGGAGCTAACTGTTACGTTTAGAAAAACTGTTTGACCCCATTACAGGAGGGAACTGTTGCCGTTTAGGGAAATTGTTCGTCCCAATTACAAGAGATAACCGTTCCCGGGGGTTATGTCGAAAACGGAAGCGGGTTATCGTGGCTTTAAATCGATTAGTTAGGTTTTTTTTTATCTAATTGGCGATTTCATTACGGTGCTGAGTTCGGATTGCGGGCCATTACTGTTTTTATCGGGCAATTAAACAGAATGACGGACATGAGATACCAATGCTCCCAGACAGCTTTCGTAAGTGAAGTGTAAACCTTCTGTGGGAGGGTCTTTAAGAAGGCTGACTTGGGTAATTAAGAGATTCAAGGGATAGCTTTTAAGTTCTTGCTGCAGTTACGTTTATAGAGCAATTATACGGAATGACTGACACAGAACAACAGAGAGAATGAAGGGGTATCTAAATGACTTTTTGAGCCCATTACTGGAGGATCTTCAAGGGGATGAACTTTGATCGTTTCTTACCACTGGAATACGACAATGCGACTCAGTAATAAATCGGTAAGACCCGTTTGTAAGGCGGTACAACCCTTGAGCACGATGTTGCGAACCTGAAGCAAAACGTTCCGACCTTAGGGGAAGGCGGTGCGACCCTTGAGTACAAGGATGAGACCCTTTGGCAAAGCGGTAAGATCCTTACAAAGGCTTGTTAGATCCTTATACACAGTTCGACCCTTGGATATAATGGGCTGGCCTTTGACCACATCCTTAAAGAAGGATGTGATCAAACGTCAGGCCATCATACACCACAGTCGTATCGTTCTGCTCAAGAAGATATAACCTTGGGGTTTCATATATCTATATCTATTTATCTACCTATCTATGTATATCCCTAAAATTCTTACCAGATTTATTAGAAAACTTAAAAGGAAAGTACCGACACAAGTAATTCAACATTCCTGACAAACGCATCTGCAACTATAACCTCAGAAAACTCAATTTCACTTCACCCTCGAGAACATATCTTCTGTGAACCCACAGCAAACTGTTGTTCATTAAATGTACCTCCAGTTAATCAGCGTTAGCAAGCATATTGTTGTACATGAATGAACAAATATATAAATAAAAAAAGCAATAACAGTATGTTTTCCTTTCGGATAGAAAAAAAAACTTAAACCGCAAAATTAGCTTCCATCCATCGAACGGAAAAATAAATCAAACATCAAAAAATCATGTTTTTCTTTTTTGTTGCAGTTGTTGGAAGGACACTTAATGTTACAATGATGATCGGGATCTGTGCGTGGAGGTTATGTAGCCGTCTCCTGTTATGGGAATTTTCGTTTTCTATTAGGTTGATTCTGTCTAGTCAAGTGACAAAGAAAAGTACAGGGTATGAGGATTTAGTGAGGATGAGTTTACAAATTACCCTTATGGATCATGTCTTATGCCTTTAAAGGTCTGATCAAAGGCCAGCGGTGTCAGGGATGTGATAAAGATGAGGTCGTAAAACTGGCCTTTAACCTGACCCCCCGGGTTCACATCCTATGCAGCTGTTGTCGTGAGTGTATTCGGGATATGGGAGTAGTGAAAATGAGGGTGTATTAAAAATGGCCTTACACCTGAACTGTAAGGTCAAAGTCATTGGTCACTTATATCGAGGGTATAGTGACGTTCAGGATATAGTAACGTTTAGGGAGTAGTGAAGACAGGAGGGTAGCAAGGTTCAGTTCAAAGGTTAATTGTAATGAGTTCTTGTCTGAGACATGTACGGGTCAGATCAAGGGTTAGTGGTACCAAGGATGTCATGAGAATGACCTTTCTCTTGATCCAAAAGGACCAGTTCAGATACAAATGGTGTCAAGAGTGTAGTGAAGATGAGGGTGTGGTGGGAATGGTATTTGACCTGACCCTTAGGTTTCAAGTGAAAGTCAAGTGGTGACCTGTAAGGCTCAGTTCTAAGGCCAGCGGTACTGAGGGTTTAGTGAGGATGTGGGTGCAATGAAAGTGAGGGGAGAAGGACTTTGATTACGTGAAGATTGCTTTTGACATGACACCTAAAAAACGATTCAAGCTAAGTCCAAGACCGGCCGAAGAGAGAAGTAGTGAAGAATATTAACCACCCAAGCACGACGGAACAATCCTTGGGTATGATGACTTACTCGTGCCGTCAAACCCAGGGTCGAACTGTCGTGCTCAAGGGTTCAAGAGGTTCAAGTTTTAGTTGATCCATTCATGTGGCATGAGAGTGGTACAACAAGCTGATCTGACGTCGGGGGTAGTTGGTCTGAGATTATCATAAGCATTTCAGCCTCCAAGTCTGAGCGGGCGGGTGAACAGACTTACCTTTGGGTCTGTTGCATCCGTGCGGGGTAAAGTAGGAGGCTCGGGATCCTGTCGAAGCGGTTGATGCCCACTTAGGAGGTGGTGGAGCAGGAATAGGCTTCCCCAATTCGGCCTCCCGTTCCCACACCGCCCTCCGCGCCGCCACTCCTCCACCCTCGGTCATACCACCACCACACTCCTCCAACAGGTCGATCCTAGCATGGTGTCAGCTGGGTCTACTGGAGTGACTGTGGCCGCGACGCGCCGGGGAGCTGCGAGACCTGGAGGAGCTGCAGGCCCTGGGAATTGTGTCCTGGGCCCCACGAGGAGATGAGTGGGCGTGGGTATCAAGGAGGGCTAAGGGGCGTCGGTCACGGCCCGGCACGGCGATGGGTTCGTATCGCGGTTAGATAGCATCCAGAAAGATTGTGACGGCTGATCTGGTGGGATGGACCTCACTTCGCCCATGTAGTGGACGCCCAGCTGAGCCGGTGGGCACGGCAGCCCCGCTGTGCTATACCACCGCCAGTAGCTGCCGTCAACATACCCCAAGCGATGATGCATTGGATGGTGGTACTGTGTAGGCATGAGGACAGAAGCATGGAGGTTGTGTATCGCGCCCTTACGGAACGGAAGCGGGGGCAGCAGACTGTGGTCGCTATAGGAGATACGGGAGCCGCTGTTGGAGCTGCGGCTGGAGTCTGAGCCATCGTAAGCCCCTTCCAGAGCTTCTGTTAGGTAGCACGGGCCAAGAGTTACCTAAGTGTTGGGTGCTGCAGCTGGGTTACATATGGTGCGGGCGTTGTATGTGCGGCCTCTGTAGTGTATGTCTGAGGTATGGGGCCGTTCCATGGGCGCTGGAGGCATGTGTTGTGGGTAGTGTGGGTGTAAAAAGGAAGTTGGGGGAAAGAGTCAGCTTGAGGCGGGCAGGTGTACGGGTGGATATGACCTGGGGTGTAGCAGAAACGGTATCCGCTGCCGGTGAAGCCCTGACGGGGAAGGGAGGCGGTCCTTACGCCCCCTCCCCGGTCTCTAGGTCCTCACACTCCGGCAGACTCCTCCTCTTAGTGGAGCCGAGGGACCTCCGCCCTTCGCTGACGGTGTAGGGCCTGGAAGGTTCCTGGCCGTACAGGTTGCACACACAGCTGACTAAGGAGTCAGCCGCGCTCTCGCATGGCTCGTGGGCTACGTTAATGGCCAGGTCAGGGCCGACCTGGGGCCGTCTCTGGTTGGGGAGCGGGAAGCACTGGTGACAAACGGCCGGCGTAATGCACGTACTGACCTGACCCCTCCTCCTCACAGCCCTGGCACAGAGGAGAGTCCTGGGCCCTTTCCTCTACACTTGTGTCCTCTCCACTCGTCCTGGCTTCCTCCCTGGCTCCGTGACCCCGTCCGTCCCCGCTGGCCACGTCAGGGTCGTTGCTGCCGTCGTCCCGGGGCGACTGGTGAGCCACCAGGTCAAAAGAAATCCTGCCCCGTTCCGGCTCAGGCGGCGAGGTCTGCGAGGCGGTGTCCTGGACGCACGACTCCTTGATAGAATCTCTGGAGTTGATGATGGACGGCAGGGAGGAGGAGGGCCTCGCCCGGCAATGAGCGCAGTTCCTCAAGTGGGATCGACAGTGGGCGTAATGGCGCAGGTGCCTGCGGACCTTGAGCAGCCATACCATACCAAATAGCGCCATAATGGCTGGGTGGAGGCGTACCCAAGCATTACACGCTAACTTTCCCTACCCTGGCCGCCGCCTCCTCAACACTCATCCTCCACAGTAGTTATCTCAGACGCTCTTTCGCTACGCTACACCATCACATCTCCCGGTGCAAGACATGGACTTCCCAATAATCACTATTTCACACATCTTTCCAGGCTGGAATAGACTGTGATATCACATGGATTCTTGCCTACATCAATAGTTCAGAATCTTTTTAGCTTCTGTGACAGCAGTTAACGCACTTTTTTACTTAATCCTGGAAGAGAAAAATGATTAGTGCAATCCTTACTACGTGGCACGTCCTGCAAATCACCAGAGAAGCCATATACTAGAGCGCAAAAAAGTGTATAACGCGATCAATGCTTCGAAGCAACTCAAGGATTCATTTGCAGTAAATGAGTCCGGAAATGAGATTCATCGCAGTTCGAATTTCTTAGTTCAAACATCAGAACTTACGGAGACGGCTGATCACAGTAATACTGTAAAATGTCTATGTTGAGAATAAGGCGAAAAAAGATGGAAAGGAAAAGGAAATGAATAGATAATGAAAAATGAGTTTAGACCTCAGGCAGAGCACGACAAGGAGTAATACATTTAACGATGTACAGAGAGGCCGATGGAAAAGCCAAGCTTCCCAACCCACACCTGAGCTGAACTGTGATGAAGCTTTGAAGGTAAAACTCACGAAAGCAATCACAGACAGTTTGTCTCTCCTTTTTCACGTAAACGTAAACAATAATGGTGATCAACAGTTCATACTCAAATGAAATCTTCTTCACACTAATAAATGAAATGCAACTTACCACTTCCACATTACTGCTAGCGCCCACATGGGACACCTTCTGTGCCAGATATCCAATCAGTAGCTTTTAGAATGCCAGATAACGCTGAGAGGCCACCTATTTCGGACCAACGTCCTATCGAGAGGCCTCAGATCATCCATAATATATCAAAATTCGTTCAGATGTTCGGAGACATGCACATAAATATATGCGGCTGCTCCAACGACGCTCCATCTCCTGCTGCTCCTGCCAATGAACTGCAACCAACTGTTAATGACTCTAACCGACTGCAACCGACTGTAACTGGGCGAATAATAGTTCCTTAAACCGAAGGTGGAAGGAGATTTTCCCAGAACGGCTGCATCAGAGGTGTTGTGTTAATGGTCTTGGCTTTCTGGCCTCAGCAGCGAATGGTTTCGAACCATATCTCATTATCTAACTTCCTTGTACCTTCCTCAACTTTTCCAAGGACTGTCTTGGAATCTGGATTTTATTTTATATAGGTTTTGAACTCAAGCATTCTAGTGTTCAGTAAAATCCACAACTGATCTTTCTTAGTCTGGTCAAAGTGAGTCCACAAGTTTCAGAGACTG
>JAUUDW010542463.1:0-12095 GCA_032361385.1 Panulirus guttatus | reverse complement strand
CGTCGAGTCAGGATATATTAACCCAGGGAAGCAAAGAGCCATTAGTGAAACAAAAAAAGCAAGACTGATATCTATATTCATAATTCGTTTGCAAAATCAGAGATCCCAACTTCCATTGGCCTGTTCAGGGTTGGAGAGATTACATATCCGGGCGATGGTAAGGAGATGAGCAAGATACCAAAGAGCTTATATGTATCGTTTTTGACGAGGAAAAAATCACCTTGAAATAGGTGGCTCAAAAACACCCAGCTCTTGGCCCCTCATCCCTCCCTCTCTCTCTCTCTCTCTCTCTCTCTCTCTCCCAGAGACGCGTCTCTTGCCCCCGTCACCCATCCCTTGCCCTCACCAGCTCCCACCTATTGTCTTCGCCTCTATCACTCTCTCTCACTCCATTCTGGCTTATCCCCTCAAGATATGGCTATTGCTTTCCCACCTGTTGCGTGAGCGCTTCGCCTCTTGTCCTTCCAAGCGTTCGTAGCTTCAACAGGATTAAGCTCAAAAATTGGTCTTTGTGCACACGGAAGTAAAGTTGGAGTTGCCAGATTGCACTTGGTTCTGTGTGTGTACTGTTTCGATGTTTCACGTCTCGTGTTAGAGTTGATAACTGGGCAACGAAAGATCTCTAATGGTGGTTGCTCTTCTGGGTTAGTTAGTTTGGGCCTTCTTGTGGCCAGCCCTCACCAGCTGTGTGTCTCAGCACCACGCTGTCTGTGGCTGCTGCTCCCCTTCTTGCAGGAACCAGCGCATAACCTTTTTGCCTACCAACACCTGCAGCAGGCGCCACCACCACCACACTGCTCCTGCTGCTGCCCCGGACGTCTGTCTTACTTACCACCGCCATCGGGCTAACGAGGGGTTCTGTCTCTCCTGCCTGGGTTGCGCCGAGGATGTGCCTCCAGCGCCCCCTCTTTTCTTTGGCTCCTGCCGATGTCCAGTGCCCTACTCCTGAGCGAGTGTGTATGCGTGTGAGGCAACACTAGCCACCATCGTCTGCACAAGAAAGCACGATTACGAGTGGACCTTTGAGGACCGTCTTGTTGAGGGAGTTGTAACGTTAACTGATGAAGAGTGAGTACGACCCTTGGATATGATGGCCTGGTCTCTGACCTTACCATTCCCACCGCCCTGTTCAAAGCCTCTGATAGCTGGATAAAACAACTATGGAGATACCTTCAATGCAAGACCAAGAAGCCATGTGAGGGTCAAGCTTTCATCTAGCAGGCCAGCTGTCAAGGCCTCCTGTCTCCTTTCTCTTTCTCTCGCTCTCGAACCCTGAAGTAGCAGGTAATGTAGGAAGTGACGGGTTGTAAAGGTACCAACCCACGCGGACTGGTCAGGCAAGATTAGCGGCTGGATTAAGGTTGAAATATTAAGGTTATCTTTCACGGTGACATCTTTGCCTCGTCGTACCAGCAGGATGAGAGCTGCTGCACCAGAGGATCCATATGCTAATTAAGTCGCTGATGGTGATGCTGAAGTAGCGACCAGCTTCGGCAGGTCGCTTGCTGTCGATTAGTAACAATCGGTAAGGGAATAGAGCTACCAGGGAACGAACTCCCTGGTAACATCTTTATGTCACATACCATAGAGGAAGACCTCTTTGTGTCGACCAGTAACAGACGTTATGGGAATAGAGTCTTATGGAACTCCTTGGTACATCTTTATGTCACATACCATAGAAGGAGGCCTCCTGGTGTCGCCCAGTAACAGACGTTAAGGGAACAGAGTCCTCTGGAACTCCCTGTAACATCTTGATGTGTCACATACCATGGAAGGCCTCCTGGTGTCGACCAGTAACAGACAGTAAGGGAACAGAGTCCTGTGGAACTCCCCGTAACATCTTGATGTGTCGCATACCATGGAAGGCCCTTTGGTGTCGACTAGTAGCACAGGGTAAGAGATCAGAGCCCCCCAAGGAACGCCCTGTAACATTCTTGTGTCACATACCAAGGAGTACGAATCTAATGAGGAACCAGTTATGTAAACCTGACTTGCTTACCAAACACTCTCGCGTGAGCTCAGTATTTTTCCCGTTAATGTTAAGCAAGAAATGTGTGGCTGTATTGTAAAGTAGCTTTTGTCTTTACCATCGATTTGTCTCCTTGCCTGATACACCGACACATGACACTTGCACATATGTGATTTATTGGTCGTGTACAAAAGATGTATTGAGATATACTGACCTCAGTCAGAGGAGCGTACGAACCGGGTGACACTTTCCTTTTATTTTCTCAGTTCGTAAGCATAACTTCTTGAGGAGGACGACAACACGACCATTGTGTGTGATGAGGTGACTTCAAACCTGACAAGACTTAGGGGTCGTACCATCGGGTCGTATTTCCCGCGTGAGCGAGGTAGCGTCCAAAACAAATGAGTGAGCCTTAGAGGATAGAAGATCCTCATTTGGCTTTTTTCTTCCTTCTTTATGCTTTTATTCCTGCTGAAACATGCTTCTGGTTTACAGCGGGTGCAGCAGCTGTGCCGGCCAGATGCAGAGTGGGGACCGGAAAGAAAACGTTCGGATGATGCTGCCCTTAATTATATTGACTCCAAGACCCCTCTTGCCAATGGTGAGATCTTGGTTCTTCTTATGCACTGCTAACTGCAGATAAATGACCTTTCCTTTAGGTGAAATTGTTATTTATTGTATATAATGATATTTATGAAAACGTTCAGTAACTTTAATCACAGTTCTCTATAATCTTGTTTTTATGCTAATCATCATCATACTATCTAGATACAGCATTTCATGTTGTACCACTAAATGTATTTACTGATGCCCATCAGAGCAATTAATGATAAAACTGGAAATAAATCTCGATTGTGCTATCTGTCCTCGAATGATATATTCACATTTTTCTTTGACCTCAACAGATGATGAACAATATGAAATGGACCGTGAGTCTCCTTATTTGACACGAGTGTCAGAGGAGTGGGAGGATGAGGAGGACGATGGCCTCCACATGAAGGCCCCCTCGCGCACCAAAGTCTAGACCAAGTTACACACATCACCTCACCATCTGGGGACTCATCCTGGTGTGTCTTGTGGAGATGACCTCGCCCAGGGACCCTCATGAGTGCTTAATAGGGTATGGCTTCTTGAGGGTTCCTACTAGTTGTTTTCTGCAGTGGACCTCACCTGGGGCCCTCTTGAGTGTTTCATAGGATATGGCTTTGTTCGAGGGGGTCATTCAGTACATCTTATGTAGTGGAGCTTGCCAAGGGATCCTCTGGAATGACTCATAGGATATGGCTTCAGTTGAGGGGTCTTCAGTATGTCTTATGCATTTGACCTTGCCTAGGGAGCCTCTGGAGTTACTCATAGGGTCTGGTTTCATTTGAGGAAACCCTTTAGGATTTTTCATGCTTTGGACCTTGTCTTGGAGCCCCCAGGAATGTCTTGTAGGGTTTGGCCTTAGTAAGAAATCCTGCAGGATATCACATGTAGAGGATTTTACTTGGAACTCCCTGGAATAAGTTTAGGTTCACAGAAGAGGTCCTGTAGGATGTCTGGCAAAGAACCTCACATGGAGACCTATGGAGTTCCTGTCAGGTAAGGTTTTGCTCGAGGGATCCTGTAGGATGTTCCCTACAGAGGACATTGCATAGGAAGATCGCCTAGAGGCCCTTTAGGGTTATCCTTTATGGAGATGGCCTTATCTGAAGATGCTCTTGGTTACTTGAAATTGTTAATATCTTTTGATGGCAGGTCTTCAGTCAGCAAGTTTGGCAAGATAACTAGGGCCTTACATCAAAAGTCAAACCTTTTCATCACTCAAAGCTCCAAAAGATATCATTCATTTTGAGGATGAAACCTGTGGCATATCTCATATTAAATCTGTTTCATCAGACATTGAAACTTTGAGAAACCATGTCTTGGATATTGACTCACACTTTCACTCACTCTGTATAGATGGCTAAAGATTAATATTAGTGTATAATGTTGGTGTTTTGTCATACTGCAAGTCATTTGAAGAATGCATAGTATAAAAGTAAACAAGATAGATTAATTACAATCATCATAACAATGGCAGATCATCTATATTGTATTCAAAATTTACATTGGCTCACTTTTGATACTGATATGTAAGTAGTAACATTTACTTCTTGATATTATATATTGGTTGGAAAATACTTGTCTGATTAAGTTTCAGAGCTTTTAAATACAATCATTTGTATACACTGTGATTAAATAAGATTAATTGTATAACTCTTGTTCATACAGTATATGGACATTCCATTCATTCCCAGATCTTTGAATTTGTTCATGACATAAATAAGTCTTTTGGTATGTATATACATATACATTCATACTTGATTGTCAATGAATGTATAGATTTTTGATCCGCAATAATTGCCATTATGGCTGAAGTTTCATGATGAAATTGCAAAATTTTGCCAAGTGATCCTAATTCATTTATGATTAGAGAGATTGTCACTGGACAACCCTTATTTAATGTGATTGTCTTATGTTTGGATAGCCAAGTGCTGAAGGAATATGCTCAGCTGAGTGACTTATAGGCTGACATAAAGAAGTGTATGAATACATTTCCTACCCAGTTCTACATGCCGCTTATCATTGTTTGGTGTTTATGTTGTGATAAACAATCATGACTGACAAACCATACATTTGAAGGATGAACATTACAGGTTTATGTTGTGATGAACAGTCATGACTGACAAACCATACATTTGAAGGATGAACATTACAGTCTTATGTATATTGAAACTAAAATTTTTTCTAATGTGTGTAATAACTGCTTCCAAGCTAGGATATGAGAGGGCCCTCGATGGGGCAGAACGGACCCTACTCGCCTGGTTCACCTAAGTACACCATACCGACTGTGACGAATAAAGTGTGATCCTTAGGGTTAAGGCCTTGTTTAAGGGTTAGGGCTGGCTGATAAAGCCTTGCTTGTGTGCTATGACATACTAATAACCTTGTTTTCTTCCTTGGACTGGCTGACAAAACTTTTTTATTTGCTAGGACTGGTAAAAAACTTTCTTCTGTGTTAGGACTGGCTAAAAAAATCCTCTTTATGTTGTAGGACTGGCTAACAAAACCCTCTTTATGTTGTAGGGCTGGCTAACAAAACCCTTTTTATGTACTAGGACTGCCAAACGAGACCTTGTTAATGTGCTAAGACAGGCTGACAAAGTTCTGTTTATGTGCTAGGACTGGCTGACAAAGCCCTGTTTACGTGTTAGGAGTTGCTTACTGGGCTTAGATAATGTCATGTGGTGTCAATAGTATGACATCAGTTCCTTGTATTAAGTAGTATTTTGTCAGTAAGCTTTATGAAACCAAAATTGATGAGTTGGTGATTGATGTGCAGGTGTTTTACCCCTGTCAGCCTTAAGCATTAGCACTTCTGTTTACTGGCATTTGTAATTCTCTACACTTTCTGGGCAACTATTCTTGTATGTATGTACATTTTCTTTGTTTATGATTGTTGGATGATAGTAAGTGCAGCCTTCCGTTATAAGGAAATTTAAAGTATCAGATCCATAGCCCAACTTATGTATAATTTGCCTGCTGCTGTTTCCTGAAGCAGCTAACTTCTGAACTTATTCATGGTTGCAGTTGTTACCGGATTCTCAACAAACTATCAGAAGTTTGAATATGCTCTTTTTGAGCTACTAATGAGGCAAAAGATTCATGTTTGATACTGTCATCATTCAGTTTTGCAGTGTATGTTAAAAATTTAAAGAAAATGAATTTCTGCTTTTTGACTTGACAGGTCAGTAATATCCAATTACCTTGTTGTGTTCTTAGTTAATGTTCCTGTTTCATGTGTAATTTTATTGATTGCTTTCTCTTTGCACTTACTATTGTATGCATGTGGTGATTATATTAACGTGTTATTGTTGCTGCATTGCTACCCAAATTATCTGTTGTACAAGGCTAAACCCATGTTACCGTAGGTTTGCTTCATGTTGTAAGTTAACCATCAAGCTGATGGATATCATCCCTCTGAGCTTTTTGTCTGTCCTGTGGCATCATCCTATGTTTGTGAGTCTGGTTAACTGCATTATGATAACTCCTAGAAAAGGTCCTGTGTTAACATATGACTTATAACACTGTGATAGGTGATTCCAATTATTTAAAGGTATATTCAGCACACATCACAAATGTAAATAGTATGGTAGAACATCTGCAATCATTTCTCCCCAGTGGAGCTACCTGGCTCACTGAGAACTACACAGAGGTCAAGTGCCCTGTAGTACGTGATTATTTGTAGGTTTAACATGTAAAACTAGAACTGTCTGTACTCTAGAGTTGTTCCTAAATCTTTTAGAGGGTTGCCTAAAGAGCTAAAGGTTCACCTCTTGTCTTTAATTTGCATCACTAGGCAGGATTGAGTTTATGTAGAAAATCTATGGACCTTAATGATCCTAAACCTTCCTTCTTTTCATTTATATATTTTGTCATTATCGCTATCACTGTTGCTCTTATTTGGTTTAGTTGCAGTTCAGTCTCATGAGCATATTCTCCAACAGTAATCTAACACCACCAATGACGGGTATGTGTTTTATCTCCTTATATTGTAGGTTCTCTTGTAAATCATCTTACATATCCAGGTCATCTGTGCTCTACTGTTTTCCTATCATCAGTATTCATTTTTATATTTTGTCTGAAAACTTTTTAAGGTAACCAGCCTGCTAAATTATCAGTATTATCAATAAGACTGTCTAGCTTAAACAACTGAGCATGCTTTGTTAATGCATTCCCATATGAATATATATATATATATATATAAGATACCATCCTTTCCCACTGCTGCCACTTGTTAGATATCCACTCAAGTCAGTTGATGCCTCTCAAACACAGAAGTACCAGAACCTGCTCTGTGCTTTTGCAGGCCACTACATCTTTAAGCTCTGTGGTCACCTCTAATTGATTGGCAGGTGAACAGTGGCATTCTAGAAGCTATAATCTTAGCAATCACTTGAGCTTTGTTTCCATGGTTGAAAATGCCAACATAGTAGCATCATTTCATTCTCAGCAGCATTCGTCTTTTTACCATACATCCTCTAAAATAACCCTCATCAGAAGATTTAGATGGAGTGAGAACAATCAGAAATGTTTGTTACATTTTTATAAAACTTTTCAGAAAAAGGATGATAGTAGACAGTTTCAGTTAAATCCTGTTTAGGAGTTAATGTTGTCTCTCTTAGAAATGAAGTATGAAGTTTTATATAATTGTACATTGGTATCCAAGTCTTGTGATGTCATTATATATTTAGTTTAATCGAAACGCCCTCAGACTATACCTGTCTACTGAAGATATGATTCCTGTTTATTGTTGACCAGAATATAAGATGTTAGTCTTGATAAAGGTGGGTGGAGGTACATATCAAGAATGGTTTCATGCGAGAGTTGGTGCTGAGAGTATTACCTTGCTGTTACACCGTTTACAATAATCTCTACCAATACTAGCGCCCATAATGTATAGTTTTGTAGAATATAATGTATATAGTGATAAAAGTACTGTGCATACGAGTATGAATATATATAATATACACATTTATTGTTGACTTATTGGTGAAATACATTGAGATGAAGTGATGGCAAAACTACTTGTCAGGCAACCTAAAATCAATCAGAGCAGTGCCACTGCCCTGGAAGATGCTTTTTGCTAAGTCTTATCATTCTGACAGATGGCACAGTTGCAAGTGACTTGAAATAGTTGATAACAATGGTGGCAGCCCTTTTGGTGTGAACACTTACGGCAGATGATGCAGACATGAGCAGGTACATTGTGTAAGTTAAAGATAACTGAACACAATTGTAGATGTCATGATATTTTTGCCTAATCTAATAATGGCTTTACATGTGGGAAGATAAATCGTGCACCTGTATGATTGGTGATGGTAGAGGGAATTAGTGGTTTAGTAAGGGCAGGTAGTCATTTACTGCATTACTTTCAGTATGATGACCTGAATCATTCACATTATAAACACTGCCTGCTTAGCTAGCAGACTGTGACAGTTTCATCGAACTTGAACTCTTGAATATGATAATTCAGGTTGGAAATCTGAAACAGGTTGCAGTGAGCTAGTTTACGAAGGTAATCAGTCTCTTTAACTAAAAGAAAACAATGTGGTTCCTTAAAATTACAGTTTTGGTGCACACCTGACAAGTCATTCATAAATTTTATTATTTAATAGAAATCTTTACAGAAGTAAACTTTAGAAATTATTTTCTCAGGGTTTGTAATTTAAGTGATAATTTTACTAGGCAGAGGTAAACACAATTTTGAATATTACTGCATTCTATTGGAGTGGAAAATGAATAGAGAGTATATTTCAAGTATTTTAAAAGGAATTTAGGTAGAAAATATATAAACTGTAAGTCAAACCCGTTGCTGGCAGCAGCTTGTAAGGTGCCATTGATCGTGTTCTGCTGGAAGTACGATGTTGAAATTATCATGTCGGATTAAACTTAAAATTGGGGTATTGCAGTGTAGTCAGAATTTTAACATTAGAAGCATCTTTCTGGAATGTGCTGTTAGAATATTGATATAGGAACGTCTTGTTGGAGGTTTAATGTTAGAAAGTTGCTCTCCAGTGCGCATGTAGTTTACATAGAAATGCGGTCATAGATGTTGTCGGAATTATGCAGTTAGATGTAGCAGGTTGGACATGCAAGATGGGAGAGTTGCAGCCCGTGATGCGACTCTGCGATGAGCTGGTGGACATCTCTGTTATGGCATTCGTCGGGAGTTTTGGTGAAATACTGGAAATTTTTCAGGAGGTGTAGTTTATATAGTCAGTATATATTATATTGTCCAAAGTTAACTGAAAAACAGGGAAGAGATGAAAAGGCTCGGCTTCTCCTGCCACTCAGAATAACCATATCTCCGTCAGCATTTACATTGTTACTGCCTTCCCCCCCATCTGGTACCGAGGGAAAATGACACTGTTTGTGGGACAACTTTTAGTCTAGTCATGATAGAACTAGTAATGCTTCTAGTGGGTCTTAGGTGTTAGGAGCTCTAAAGATAGCTCTATAAAACAGTAAAGTAATGATTCAGTATAGTATTTCAGTCCATTTGCTTTCTGGCGTCATTTTCTCGTATGACCATCTGGGGAATTGGGCAATTGTGATAAATATGAAAAAATAAAAAGACGCTCAAATCTCACCAGCGATTGCATATATTTTTCTATCCTACCAGACGGTATCATCCAAAATAATATAGTCCAAGGTAATGACGAGGTATCCTTTCTAGGTGAGGGTGGGACTGAGTCAAGGGTTGAGGTTGTAACATAGCTGGGAGTGGGATTAATATTTGCAGATGCATTGTTATTTTAAGATTAGGTACACGCTTCCTCCTTTGTAATAAGGAAGGGCTTTGATAATGTTTCTCATCTGACAAAGTAATGCTTTGTTAACTTAGCGTGGGGTTGTGTACTGTTTACCCAGCTTCAGGACAGTGATGCTGTGAAAGGATCATGGCCACCAAGTGGGGACTGTGACACATTTTGACTTATAAAACGACTATAATGGTGGTCAAACCTAATTCAACTGGGAATACTTAGTGACAGTGGAACGTTGACCTTAACCCATCTAGAGACAGTGTAATGGCGATCATAAATGTAAATGCTGATTGTCCTTAAGACATGATAATGGTGACTGTGACTAATGGTGACTTGACAGTGTAATGGTAACCCACCTGTGACAGTGATGATCATGGCTAAAGCTATTATTGAGAATGACATTATAATGGCGACTTCAGCCATATTGGTGAATCTTACATGGATCAGCATACATACAGGATAATGTTTCAAAAGTGTTTGTAATGTAATTTATAGTCAGTATGATTACAGTGACCACTAAACAGTAGCCATGCATTTTACATTATTCGTACTGGTTGTGATAATGTCCATCATATTGATAAATGTGACCTCACTTTTTTTTTTCACTGGCCACCATGATACAAAGACCATGCTGGTTTTACTGACAACAGTGATACTTTAACCATCATGGCAGTACTAACCACCACAGTATTGTCTATGTTTTTTAACCTGGCCACCATGATACTGTGATAGTATTGATTTTAATGATTATGACACTGCTCATTCTGGTTGTATGACCTTATTTTTTAAACTGACCACCACAATTAAATAACCCTAATGACTGTACTGACCACACTCATTATACTGACTACAACAGTACTGTCATACTGACCACAAAAATAGTGAATGTTCTGTTTGTCTGACCACCATGATGATGTGGTCATACTGGTTATACTGACCACCACACTTAATCATATTGATTATTTTGACCATGATACTAGATGTGTCGGTTATGTTGATTATACTGACCACTACACACTGGTTATGTTGAACATCACAACACTGACCAGACCTTTTTTTTTCTTACTGACTACTGACCATTCTGGTTATGCTAACCACCATACTGGGTATATTGACCCCCATCATGCTGTCCATGCTTGTTATACTGACCATTCTGTAAATACTGATCACCACAATGCTGACTATGCTGGTTATACTGACCATCATCCTGGCTGTAATGATCATGACATCAACACTGTACTGGGTTTACGGACGACGCTGAAACTGACCGTGGGAAGGAGTGATGGACCATATCGTTTATACGGACCAAGACAGCACTACTTCTGCACAAGAATGACGTCCTAACAACCAATGTTCTCTGCCTTATAAACACCACTGGCCTGTCTTCCTCCTCTCCTCTCGAAACTGATTCAAAATTGCACTTTAAAAGTAGTGTTTATATTATCATCATGGAATTATGGGTACATTTTGCTCCATTGTGAACAATCAAAAATAAATCTTATTCAAAATTTACTGTTGTGTATTTGATATATTCCTGAGCTTAGGAAAACACGAAGTTCATTCTTTTTGTTGCTAAATTGAAGCAAGTGAAGAGTATATTGCTTGGTGCCTGTTTGAGTATACAGTATGTTTATACTAGTCCCCTTACAAGTGTGAGTGGATTAAGTTGAAACTGAACAAGATTTGTTTCTTGCATATTGGAGAAGCTTCATTTGATATTGTGACCTATTGAACTTTTATAGAAATTATAGTGAGCTTGGTAATTTTCCACTTGTATCACAGGTTTGCAGAATCCATTTTATTAATCAGATCCTCTCACACTTGTCACTCGATTAAACTATGAAAACTCAAACCTTGCACATTTGTTGCACGTTCAGTATGCCACCATGTTTACGCAGATTAACTGGGAATCGTTCAAAGTCATCAATAGGTTACAGAAAAGCGTCTGAAGAACACACACATACGCAGGAGATACTCCTCAAAATCAGCCATAAGCCAACCTCGCCCCTAAAAAGGAAAGTCGTTAAAAACCTTAACTAAATCCATCCACAAGAACCCACCCACCCTTCAGTACCTCTAATACAAGGAATACAATTAAAAGCTTACAGAACTCTCTCGCGACAGGCCCCAACTATATATCAAACGTTCACACAAAACACTTTGACCTTTTTCAGACATCCTAAACCGCTACTGGCTACGCACACAAAAATTCCTAACATCTTTAAGGTTATCAGCATAATATTAGTATGAAACCCTCCGAACTACTCAATTCTTCCATTTCCTACCACCTTGAGTCTTTAGTATCCAAACGCTGAAAACTGATCCACAGAAGAATCAAGCAATATACCCTATCTCTCACTCACACACGGCCTCAGTTCCAGCCACTCCACACTGCACCACACCTCCACTCTGACCTCTGACGACATGTCCAAGATCCAACCACAACCCCTGTCGTCCGCACGTTGCTACTGGCAGGAGACATCGGCAGAGCTTTTGACATCGACCCCCAGCACATCCACATACAAGAGATACTTCACACCACCTCCCCACAGCCTCACCCCTGGTTCCCCTAAACTCTGCAGTAAAGTTCCCGGGGTGTGGTCTTTTCTCCAATCCTTATTTTTCAGCTCTTTCTATCACACCTCCAGCAGACCACAACATGAAGGTCTTCCCGTATGCATGCAACCGGACACTCGCAACACCACAGTGTCAGCAGTAAAGACAAAACATTGAAATGACTTGACTACCGCTGGACAACCGACCCCCCCCCCCCC
>JAUUDW010542352.1:666-12096 GCA_032361385.1 Panulirus guttatus | reverse complement strand
CATAAGGCTGAGAAGCGGCACTGGAGTTCTTTAGTTATGTAGACTCTATTGCTGTGGCCACCCCTTTGAGGGAGTTCCAGTTGGAACAGGCATCAGAGATACAGATAGATAGATAGATAGATAGATAAATAAATAGATTGCTGTATCTTGTGTGCTGATGCTTCTGTCTCCGCCAAGCACGTGGCGGGGATTGTTCTTGCGGGGGTGGAGGCGTTTGTCCCCTCTTCCTCCAGGACGACCTCTTCGTCCAGTCCATGGTTCGGCCATTCCTGTTCTGAGGCCATTTAGACAGAGGATTGGACGTGTCAGGCTTGGAAGGGCTCTCCTTCCTCTGGCTCCCACTCAGCCTTTGTCGCTGACCATAGTTGCTGCAAGCATGTTGTTCAGGAGAAGTGCAGTAGCCTCTCTTCGCCATCCACTGGGGTCTTTCTGGTCTTTGGCTGAGGGCATCTTTGGCATCTTCTGTCGCTCTGCCTTTCCTTTGCTTCTCCATTCTGATGGTGCTGTGGCTGTCTCTTCCATGGACAGGGCAGCTTTCTTTGGTTTCTGTTTCTCCTCTGACTCCATCTTGGATGGCTCTTGCATTCCTTTACCCCCTGGTGCTCCTCTTGCTGATCCTATGCCTCAATCCATGGTATCTTATCGGATTGTCCAAAGCGCGCCTCTTTCTCTGGATGAAGGCAGGGCATGTGGTCCTGATGGCTTCCATCCCCATGTGCTGGGGGAGTGTGCCTCTGAACTTGCACATGTGCTTGCTCGTCTGTTCTGTTTTTGCTTGGGAACCAGGGCTTTTCCTTCTCCTTGGAGGCATGCATTGATGCATCCCATCCCTGGAAGGGATGACTGTTCTGGCCCCTCTAGTTGTCATCCTGTTGCTTTGACATCTGCCATATCTGGGGTCTTTGAATCCCTCCTCAACTCCCATATCCTTGAACACCTCAAGGATCGCTGTCTTCTCTCTGGTCACCAATGTGGCTTCCATGGGGCAAGGTCCACTGGTGATGTTCTTTCCTATCTTACTGGTGTCTGGTCATCATCCCTAAGAGGTTTTGGGGAGTTGTACGTGGTTGCCCATGGCATGTCTTGGGCTTTTGACGGGGTATGGCTTCAGGGTCTCATCTCTGAGCTCTCCTCTTTTGGCTTCCCTACATCACCTTACTCATTCATACCTGGCTTCCTCTACAGCCAATCTGTCTCTGTGGTTGTTGATGGATTGGCCTCTCCCCTTTTCCCCATCAGCAGCATTGTCCCTCGGGATTCTGTCCTTTCCCCTGCACTTTTTCTCCTTTTTTCAGTGATTTTCTCTCCTCCACAGGTATTCCAGTGCACTCATACACAGGCAGCTTAACACCATTTGTCCACATCCTTCAGTTCTACTTCCTCTTCTCTTACTCGATCTGCATCTTGTCTTGGCACAGCTGCCTCAGTGGGCTTGGGCTTGGACAGGATGTCTCGGTGAGGTGGACAAAATCTTTAGTTTGGTGCTTCCAGGACCCAGTTTCTGCCCATTTCTCTGTTGAGGGCTCCTCATAGTTCTCATGTCTCCTTTAGTGCTTCGATAATGCCACCTCTTGACTCACGGAACATGCTTGTTGTTACTGTGAGATCCCCTCTTTCTTAGAGGCCCCACATTTCAGAAGTGGCTAGGTCTGCCTCAGGGGGGCTGTGTGTCCTATTTGGATGTCGAAGCTGCTTCTCTTTCAAGTGATTGCTCTGTTTGTGCAGGGGATTGTGTGGAATGTTTCTCTCACTTTTGGGATGGTTCTGACTCTATATGCTTGCTTGGTAGAGTTGAGTCAAAGACTATCCAACTTGTGGACTGTCCTGGGCTGGCTTCCAAGCTTGGCCTTCTTGCCATGCACTGCAGTGTTGGTTTGCTTTCCCTCTTCTGTGGGTGTTGCTTTAGTTTTTGCTCCCAAGAGCTGGCTGCTTGTGTACCCACACCACTGGCTGGACCAAGCAGTGCTCGTTGGGCTGCTGCATCGAATGATTGTTGTGTGGCCGTTGGCAACTTGGGGATGGGCCATTTTGATCCATGCTTCTTTCCCTGCATGTCAGAGCTGTGGAGCTCTCTACCTTCTCATGTTTTTCCCAATAACTGTGACCTGGCGCATTTCAGAGGGTGGGTCTTTCACTTCCTCCAAAGTTTGTAGGTGCTTTCCCTTGGCTTTTCTTTCTGTTTCTTGGTTCTCTCAGTGTTTCATTTGGGGCTAGCCTTGATGTGGACTTTTGTCCATGACTGGAGCCTTCAAAAAGAAAAAGTCATATTGTCTTTATTTTTTTTATTGTAATGCTGAATGGAGTGTTGTATGCTATTTTTTTTATTGTAATGCTGAATGGAGTGTTGTATGCTACCCCCAAGATATTAATATTTTCCAAATTTTCATTTATATTGAAAAAGTGACCAATCGTATCGCTGTAGGGCTGCCATCAAAACAAAACTTAGCTGCCTATTTGTTTACATATAGAGTCTTCCACAATAGTTTCAGGCTCCAGCAAAGTTCTTGTGCATAGATTTGCCTTTAAGTAATGGGAATTGCTGTATACTTATCCAAAGACATTTACTGGTAGTGCCTTTTACTGCAAAACTCATATAACACTGGGCCTGTAGGATTTTAGCTTTTGTTTCCTGTCATTTTGTTCGTGGTGTAAATTAACGATGATAAACAAGAACCACCCTTATTGTAAATTGACCAGGTCTGGCATGAGAAGCCCGAAATGCATATGTCAGCACCTCAGCATCTTACAGTGCTGTGAAAAATGACAAAAATAATGAAAAAGCAATTTAACCACATGGTTTTCATATGTAAACAAAGTGCATCCCAGAATTTCTACTTTTGTGACTCCTTAATCTCATATACCAATGCTTTGTAAATCAAGGCCTACCTGTAAATAATTACACACACACACATCCTTCCGCATGTACGTCAATCTTCCAACCTTCCTCAACCACCCCTCCACTGCCTTCGCCAGGCAATCTGTGCATTATCCTTTAGCACTAAACCAGTCATGTAAGTTATGTAAGCTTAGTTGTTTGTATTTATCCTGTAATTTTACATGTATTTATTTCATTATATGACTGAAATGGGAAATCTGAAGGCCTCATTTTTTTGTTCATGTAATTCCAAAACTCCATATCACCTGGCTTTTAAGGTTAATTGGATGGAGTGCCATGGCACCTTTAATCTTGCTTAGTGTTAACAACTTAACAAAAAGACTAGCTTCATGCCTTGATATTTTTTTGAAATGATAGTAAAATTAGGAAATAAAAAGGCTATATTCATGCTTGGACATTTTCTGAAATGATACTGAAATTATGAGACAAATGAGGAATGACCAGGATAGCATCACCTACATGGGGATGTAAATAAGGCCTGAGATGGTTTGGTATATGGTTCTTGAAGTTCAACCCAAGCAGATGCAAACTTTTTTGGATGGAACACAGAGCAAGATGGCTTAGATATGACTATAATTTGGAAAGAAACAAGCTATGATTCTGTATGAAAGGGACCTGGAATTTGTGTAGGAACAACCATTTTGCCAGAATACTGTACCTTGTAAGGAGAATTATGAAGGAGTCTGATCGTCAATTGTTTAATATATAAAACTGTGATAAAGTGCACTGATAAGAAAATATTTGATAACTATTTACTGTGTATGGTAGATCTAAATCAGAATAGCATCAATAGTTTGGTTCTGTGTCTTTATAAACTTAAAGGGCTACAAAAATGACACTTGAAACTAGGGAAATGAGTCACTGGGAAAGGTTAGAGGCTATATATTAAGCACTCACCATAGAAGAGAAAACAATAGTGGGTGATGATTATTACAGCCTTCTATTGTCATTACTCCATTCCCAGTTCAGTGGGGTGGATCTGGTACATACAACCTCTGAACATCATTCACACATCCTCAAGCCAATTCCGGCATTAAAGTGAAATATTGTCTTCTACACTTGCGAGAATGCTTCTTTTCACTTTAATCACTAAGATTCATTAAGCGAGACCAAGATCTCCATTAATACCATCTCCATGTACAAAATGCCTCTACTGTATCCTGTCCCCAAGCATCCCTCTACCCAGCATCTTCATCCTAAATATCAATAGCCTCACTACATCAGTCCATCTTTCTCTTTGTAAGATAACCTAAGAATTTTGTTCTTTATTTTGTTCAAACTGATTTCAAACGTACAACACAGGTTTACTGTTGCAACTGCACAGATTGTTTTATTTGTCCTTATCTGTATGAACATAGGTTTCACATCCATACATCAGAATTAGGACAGCTGCCAGTTCTTCACTATGCAAACTGATCTTACATTGTGATCTCACATTTCTCAAAAACTAGCGTCTGACTTTTATTTGCATTTCTTTTCATTATTCCGTTCCTACATCAACAGTCCCATCATTCTCTTCAACTCTTCCTCTGATTTAACTGTCACAGCATCATATGTATGCATCAACTGTGGGATCTTCCAATATGTTTCTCTTTTGTTAATTACAACACCACAGTCACCCACTTCAATTTCATTGCTTTTAGTGCCCCATCCTTAATTGCCTAACAAACATGGTGACATCAGACAACTTAGATGCACCTTCACTTTTATTTCAGACCATTCACTACTCACAAACTATACATACTGTACCTGTAGAGATGTACCTTTCAACTTCATAGCCAGTCATTTCTTTAAAATACTCCTTCCATCTCTAAATTCACTCTCTGTCACTAACATTCTCCTAAACTTGTCCAATACTATGTTAACAGCTCCTTTCACATACCTTAATTCTACTGGTATTCACCTCCTTTTAGAATAGCTTTATTGATTTTTTTAAACTTAATCACCATTTCCCACATTAGTAAAGTAGCTCTAGGAATAGACAAAGAAAGGCCACATTTGCTCACATCCATTTCTAGATGTCAGTGTAATGTAACGAAACCACAACTCACTATCCATAATTAGGCCCCATAGACCTTTCCATGGTTTACCCCTGCCACTTAACATACCTTGGTTCAGTCCATGACAGTATGTTGACCCCTGTATACCACATCATTCCAGTTCACTCTACCCCATGCATGCCTTTCACCCTCGTGCCTGTTCAGGCTTCAGTCACTCAAAATCTTTTTCACTCCATTCTTCCATCTACAATTTGGTCTACTCGAACTACAGAGGTATAAGTTTGTTGAGTGCACTTGGTAAGTTGTATGGGAGAGTATTGATTGTGAAGGTGAGTGCATGTACGGAGCATAAAGTTGGGGAGGAACAGTGTGGTTTTAGGAATGGTGATGATGTGTGGATTAGGTTTTTGCTTTGAAGAGTATGTGAGAATTTTTTTATGTTTCATATATGAATTTAGAGAAAACCCATGACTGGATTGATAGAGATGCACTGTGGAAGGTCTTACGAATATATGGTATGGGAAGAAAGTGACTAGAAGCTGTGAGAAGTGTTTATCAAGATTGTAAGGCACATATGCACAAAGTTAGAGAGGAGAGTGAGTGGTTCCAGGTGGGCAGTGTTATGTGACATCACCATTGCTTTTAATTTGTTTATGGACTGCATGGGGAAGAAGGTAAATGCAAGGATCTTGGACAGAGGGACTAGTATGCAGTCTGTAGGGGGTGAGACAGAGGTGAGTAAGTTGTTTGCTGATGACACCACACTGGTGGCATATTCGTGTGAGAAATTGCAGAAGTCAGACTCTGAGTTTGGGAGTGTGTACAAAAAGGAGAAAGTTGCGAGTAAATGTAAACTAAAGCAATGTTATTAAACTTGGCAGTGTTGAAGGTCAAGTTAGCTGGGGCGTAAGTATGAATGGAGAAAATATGGTGAAGTGGAGAATTTTAAATACATCGGTGTGGGCATGGGAGCAACTGGAACCATTTTAAGTGGAAGTGAGTATTGAGTAGGTGAGTGGGCGAAGGTTCTAGGAGCATTGAGGAATGTGTGGAAAGAGAGATCACTATCTGGGAGGGCAAAAATGGGTATGTTTGAAGATAATAGAAGTCCCAAACATGTATGGACGCAAAGCATGGGCTACAAATAAGAATGTGTAGAGGTGTTGAAAAGAAAATGTTTGAAGATGACATGTGGTGTGAGATTGTTTGATCACATAACAAATGGGTAAGAGAGAGGTGGTGTATTAAGAAGTGTCAATGAGAAAGCTGAAGATTGTGTTCTGAAATGGTTTGGATATACAGAGAGAATGAATGAGGGGAAGAAGACAAAGAGGATATATGTGTCAGAAGTGGAGAGGACATGGAGAAGGGGAGGCTAAACTGTGGAAGGAAGGATGACAGGAAAAAGATTCTGAGTGCTTGGGCTTGAACATGCAGGAGGGTGAAAGGGATGCATGGGATAGAGTGAACTGGAGCAATGGAGTGTACAGAGGACAAAATACTGTCAATGGACTGAGCCAGGGTATACAAAGCAGCTGGGGGAAACCAAAGAAGGTTTGTAAGGCTTGGCTATAATTTTGGTGCATTTCACAAGATAGCTAGAAAATGGATGTAAGTGAAAGAGGCCTTTTCTTTGTTCCTGGTGCTACCTTGCTAACTGGGGAAATGGTGAACAAGTTTGAAAAAACATAAAGGTACCTGTAAGTACATGGGAACTAGTAACCATGAATGCAGATGTGTCAATGAATTTGCATCACAAATTTACATATCCCACTTCCACTAGCACCTCTTCTTTGTACGAGTTGAGGTTAACAAAGAGGATGTGTGTGTCAGAAGTGGAGAGGACAAGGAGAAAGGGAGACCAAATTGGAGGAGGAAGGATGAAGTGAAAATGATTTTGAGTGCTTGGGGCCTGAAAATGCAGGAGGGTGAGAGCCTTGCATGGGATAGAGTGAATAGGCACATTGTGGTGTACAGAGGGCACCTTACTGTCAATGGACTGAACCAGGGAATACAAAGCAGTTAGGAGAAACCACATAAAGGTCTGTGGGTTCTGGTTGTGGATAGGAGACTGTGGTTTTGGTGCATTACATATAACAGCTAGAAAACTGATGTAAGGGAATGAGGCCTTTTCTTTCTGTTCCTGGTGTTGCCTTGGTTAATATGAGAAATGGCAAATGAGTTTGAAAAAAAAATACACATACAGATACATATAAATATGTTAAGTAATTTAAAATCATCTTCTGCCTAGTCTTCTAAGTCTAGCTAAAATTTTAGCTGCGCAGTTTCCTTCATAGACAATCCACGAGAATTAACTGTCATTGGCATGGCTGGAGGATGAATGACTGAGTTAAAAAAGACTATGAACTGCCATGTTAGTAAATACCCAAGCTTGGCATGTGGCCATGAAATAGAGGTGTGACACTTGAGTTGTCTGGTTTGCATAAATATCCTAGAGTTATGGGGTTAGCAGTAGCAATGAAAGAAATACCTTGCCAAGTGAGCTACAATGAGCAATTCCTCCATAATTTTACAATATATTTTAATTTCTTTACCTTTATAGAGCCATAACAAGCACTGCTTTCATTTAGGTATCATGAACAAAGCACTTGTCCATATTAGAAAACTCATTTTCAAAGAAAATAAATCCTATTAAAGGAAGCTTTACTTACGATATATCATTATATAATCATTAAAGTGGCAGTATGATACAGAATTACTTTTTTGCATAAACAATCCATAAGTGCCAGGATCAAACCTAAAACCACCAGGTAAGGCTACCAGGTGTTGCTAATGTGTAGTATCATCAATGGTGATCACAGTCACATCAAGCTTCTTAACTAGAAGTGTCCCTAAATGGGAAATGATATGCCACATGTTAAATTTTTTTCTTTTGATTCTTGATTGCCGTTTCCCATGTTAGTGAGTTTGTACCAGGAACAGACGAAGAAAGGCCACATCCCTTCACATCCAGTCTCTAACTATCATATGTAACGCACCAAAACCAATGCTCCCCGTCCACAACCAGTCCCCACAGACCTTTCCATGGTACACAAGCTCTGGTTCAGTCCAACAACAGCACGCTGACCCCAATATACCACATCATTCCAATTCACTCTAATCCATACACTCCAATCACCCTCCCCTCCACGTATTCAGGCCACAATTGCTCTAAACCTCTTTTCACTCCTTCCTTCCATCTCCAATTTGGTTTCCCTGTTCTCCTTGTTCCCTTCACTTCTGGCACATATATCCTTTCTCTCACTCATTCTCTCCACATGTCCAAACAATTTCAGCACACCCTCTTTTGCTGCTCTCTCAACCAAACTCTTTTCATTACCACACATCTCTCTTACCCTTTCATTATGTACTTGATCAAACCACCTCCCACCACATAATATCCTTAAATATTTCATTTCCAACACATCCACCCTCCTCTGCAGAGCCTTATCTATAGCCCGTACCTCGCATCCATATTATACTATTGATAACACTTTCCCTCAACCATGCCAGATAATGTTCTCTCTTTACAAACATTCTTCAGTGCTCCCAGAGCTTTCACCCCCTCATCTATCCTATGACTAACTTCTGCTTCCATGGTTTCATTTGCTGCCATGTCTATTCCCAGGTATCTAAAATGCTTCATTTCTCCAATTTTTCTCCATTCAAACTCGCATCCTAACTAACACTGCTAAACCTAATAATCTTGCTTTTATTCACATTTGCTCTTACCTTTCTCCTTTCACACACTCTTCCAAACTTAGTCACCAACTTCTGGAGTTTCTCGCTCAAATCAGCCACCAGTGCTGTATCATCTGCAAACAACTGACTCACTTCCCAGGCCCTCTCATCCACCACAGACTACATACTCAATCCTTCTCTTCAAAACTCATATTTGCCTTCCTCACCAGCCCATTCATGAAAAAATTTAACCATGGTGATATTACACACCTCGCCACAGACCAACCTTCACTTGGAACCATTCACTTTCTTCCCTTCCTGCTCGTACACAACCATTGCACCCTTGATAAAAACTTTTCACTGCTTCTAGCAGCTTTCCATCCACATCATATATTCTTAAGACCTTCCACACACCATCTCTATCAACCCTATCATATGCTTTCTCCAGATCCATAATTGCCATATACGAATTCATCTGTTTTTCAAAGTATTTCTCACTTACATTCTTCAAAGCGTACGCTTGATCCATACATACTCTACCACTTCTGAAACCACACTGCCTCTCCCCAATCTAATGCTCTGTGCATGCCTTAATCCTTTCAGTCAATACCCTCCCATATAACTTATGAGGCATATTCAACAAATTTACATCTCTATAGTCTGAATATTCAATTTCATCCCATTTGCCTTTATACAATGGCACTATTCATGCAATCCACCAATTCTCAGACAACTCACCATGATCCATACATATACTGAAAATCCTTACCAACCAATCAACAACACACTCACCCCCTTTTTTAATAAATTCAACTGAAATACCATCTGCTCCCGCCCCCAGGCCACAATTCATCTTATGCAAGCAAGGCCTTCACCTCATCTTCTCTCTTCACCAAACCACTCTCCATGACTGTCTTATTTTGCATAACACCCCGAGAAAAACACCCTACATCAGCCACTCTGTCATCAAACGCATTTAACAGTCCTTCAGAATGCTCTCTCTATCTCCTCCTCACTCCATCACTACCTGTTATCACTTTCATTTTGCCCCCTTAATGTTCCCATTTGTTCTCTTGTCTTTTACACATTACTTACCTCCTTCAAAAATATACTCTTATTTTCCATAAAGCTTACTGATACTCACTCATTCCAACTCTCATTGCCCTCTTTTGCAACCCCTGCACCTTCCTCTTGACCTCCTGCTGCTTTCTCTTATACATCCCCCAATCATTTGCACCCCTTCCCCTTAAGTACTGCCCATACATCTCTCTTTTCTCTTTCACTAGCAACTTTACCTCTTCATCCCATTGCTCACTACCCTTTCTCATCAGCCCACCTCCCATCTTTAGCATGCCACATGCATCTCTTGTGCATGACAGCACTGCTTCCCCAAATAACTTCCATTCCTTACCCACTACTCTTGCTCCACTTACACTCACCTTTTGCCATTTTACACTCAATATCTCCTGGTATTTTTCACACGTCTCCTTTCCAAGCTCACTTACTGTCACCACTCTTCCCAGCAACACTGTTTCTTCTTTTTCGAAAACCTCTACAAATCTTCACCCCTGCCTCCACAAGATAGCCATTAGACATCCCATCAGCTACACCTCTCATTACATTTACATTCAGAAGTCTCTCTTTTACACATCTATCTATTAATATGTAATCCAATAACATCCGCTTACATTCAAAAGTCTCTCTTTTACACGTCTATCAATTAATATGTAATCCAATAACATCCACTTACATTCAAAAGTCTCTCTTTTACATGTCAATCAATTAATATGTAATCCAGTAATGCTTACTTACCATTAACTTTCTTATACATACAATATTCAGATATATCATAAGAAAAGATTTTAACAGTGTAACTAAAAATTTATAGCTTTTGAAGAATATTTTACAATGGTACATACAATAATCCCTCAATTTAACAGACTAACAGGGGGAGGGGGCTGTCCGTTAATGCCAAAAGTCCATTAAATCGAAAGCAACCATTTTTTGATACAATATACAATATACAATTCACATGCTTTCTTTTAACTCCTCTATCACTTGATGATATATTGAATTGTAAGGATTGCAAAATTATTTGATAGTCACAATTCTCTGTATACAACCTGACCGCACTATTGCTTGAGGCAGACTGAGACCGAAACAAAGTGAGTATAACCCATGCTATCAAAATCAAGTGCGATATGAAATGCGTATGGTGCAGTGTTTGAGACTTTTTCCAATTATTATTAATTAATGCACTGTTATCTGCGCAGTCCTTTAAATCCATAATCCGTTATATTGGGGTAAGATAAATTGAGGGATTACTGTTTTTAATATTTTAAAGTAGGAACATATATAGCACTTCTATAACTATCTCTTTAAGTATTGGCATTATTTTATTCAATACTGACAACAGGATGATAATATGAGAGTATTTTTGAAAACAACATTTTATTTACAAGATACTAATTTGTAGTTCCAGCGATGATGAAAAAATAACAGAACAACGGGAAAAGATAAAAAGAGTTACCATTCATAGAATAACTCAAAACTTCTATGGGTGGGATGATGATCAGGAAAAATTTTCCTTGTGAATAATCTATGAAAATAACATGAAGATGGCATTATCTAAGGAAAATATTGCCATCAGGCAAATAATGCAACAATGATGGCTTGACTTGAAGGATTTTTTTCTTTCATACAGTTAATGATGCTCTTGCAGGACTTGTCCTAAATAGTAAGAACTTGTGTAATATCAAAAACAGTGTCCTGAGGTCATAATAAATTTTCAAGGACTGGTCTTGATTCTCCATCAAAAAACAGGCAGTGATCAATAGTGCATGTCAAAGTCAT
>JAUUDW010542241.1:0-12097 GCA_032361385.1 Panulirus guttatus | reverse complement strand
TGTGTGTGTGTGTGTGTGGGTGTGTGTGTGTGTGTGTGTGTGTGTGTGTGTGTGTGTGTGTGTGTGTGTGTGTGTTTTTGTGAGAGAGAGAGAGAGAGAGAGAGAGAGAGAGAGAGAGAGAGAGAGAGAGAGAGAGAGAGAGAGAGAGTAGGGGCATTAACATCCAGATGTCACTGTTTTTGTGGTTCTTGTACTTATTATTGCCACTTTGTCAAAGACTGACCTTAGATTCCAGCGGGCCAAAGAAATCAGATGCGCTCAGTCAAGTAAAGTACAGATTATGTAGATCTGGATCGTTGGACGAGAGAGCCAGGAGCCATAAAACTTTAGAATGAACCAAAAAAAAAAGGGAAGGCCAGCAACACCCATACCTGTTTAACTATCTCAGTAAACAAAAAAATGTACAGGTGAGAGGTGGGCACCGTGGCTGGAGTCTGGTTACCTTAGTGTGTCTGCGTTCCAGGATGAGTCTATGGTGGATAATTTGAGAGAAAACGTTGCTTGTGATAGATGGTGAGGGAACGAGAGTGTGAGAGCGTTGCTTAACACACATTTGACAGACAGATGTCTGCCCTAAGGTTCAGTTCCCGCACCAGGGTATGGTACGAATTGCTCTTTACTTGTTTTTCTCTAGCTGGAAATGTCAAGGAATAAGACAGGGAGACCTTGGCTCTGGGTCATTACCGATAGCGTTGTTCATGTGTTGCTCAAGTGTTAGCAAGATTTCCCAGTTATACAACAATGTAGTCTTACCGTTCTAAAAGCATCTTTCTTATTTTTCAGGATTTCTACACCTTACGCTCCATCGGCGGTCATAGTTCAGGAGTGCAGTACTGGATGGAGGTCCTACCCTGTCAGTAAGTGAACTATTCTGTATTCCTTAATCTGGTCTGTGCAGGACACCCTTCAAACCAGTCATGGTGGGAGGGAGCGGCACCAGGTCAGTCCAGGTGTGAGGGTCACTGGTAGTGTGTCGCCAGGTATTATGACTCCTGGATCGCTCACTAGACGAGGAAGTCCACCGTCTAATCGGGTGCTGCCTGGCCTTAGATATACGTGGCCGAGGTCAACACACCTTGAGGGTTGTTACAGGATCATGTGTGACCTTAGCCTGTGGTGCACATACCTTAACCTCGCAACCCATCCTGTTGGGTAATTGTACAATATGATGATTTAATCAGACTTGCATCTACAAGCCATAATAACTCTCCATGGCATTCATACCTCGGAAAAAAATATAAGTGAATCTGAAAGTTTGAAAGTGGAGTTAGTCAGCATAAACAGTGTTGCCGGATGACCTTAGGAGAATGTATTGTAGGGAAGTTAGCAATTACATATTATTGACGAGGCAGCTACATTCACCGGTATATATAGTGTCGGGTTCAAGGTTACCATCACTGGCGCCCTTGTAGCCCAGCGATGGCTATAGCGTCGGGTTCTGCACCAGGTGGAGCCCGGACATCCACTGCGGAACTGAGCGGCACTGAAACTAATGCAGACAGTGCTGGTTGGCGTGGCATATGACCTTTGACGATCGATCCCTCATTGCGCGAGAACTAATAAGCTCGTGTCAAGTGTGTGGCGTGTAAAGTGGGTGACCTGTGCAGGGGGTGTTGGTACCATGACAAGCCTGGGAGGGATGGTGTAGAGTTACAGGAGATTAATGTGACTATCACTGAGGGACGGCTGGTGAGTTAAGCTCTATTTATAGTGCTGAGCAGGACTTAGTGATTGACGGAGGGGTGAAGCAGAAAGAAAAAAAAAATCAAGGCTTTACTCGGTATAAGAGGAAGGGAGAGATATTATTTTTTTTTCTTTTTTTTTGAAGGTTGCGATGGAAGCTATAGATGAATGATCTGTAGTGGGCTAGCCATGATGTTAGACGTAACAGGGGCGCTGGCAAAAAACGATAAGTTCTGGTGTAGCGTAAGGGACCGCAGCTGGAGGAAGGGCACAGCGCTTCAGCCGCGGTGGCTGGAACTGAAGAAGTGGACAGAGATCTGGTGGCAGCGGTGCTTGTCGATTATGAGGAGCAGTGCGACTCGGAAGCGAAATTTCTAAGCATTGGAACACTTGCTCATCTTGTGTATACCAAGTGGGTGGGTGGCTGGAGTCCCTCGATGGCTGTGTCATTATCAAATATAGGAAGACTAAGTACGTCATTGATGGTGAGGAAAGGTTGCTGTACGAGGTGTTTATCAGCTGAGGGTGAGGAACTGAGAAACCCGATGACCTTAATCGGAAACCCCTTTCCAGTTATTTTCACTTGATAACTGGTTCATGAGAAGGTATCATCGTGATACGCTGTCAGAATAAATCGTAAGCGTTGTGACTAGACAAATGAAATTCTCCTTAAATCATTCCTCAATAATCTATAACAGATGCGTGGAGAAGGATTACCGATGAAAACTGTACGGCATAGAAGGAAACAGTTGACGGTAGTTAAGGGTACAGATGGCCCATTAAAGACAAAGAAGCGTTTTGAAAATCATGCCTGTACATCAAGAGACTATCTGCACGCCAACAGACTGTCTGTACCTCATCAGACTGTCTGTATCTCACCAGATTTTCTGTACTTCACCAGACTGTCTGTACCTCAACAGACTCTGTACCTCAGCAGACTGTCTGTACCTCAGCAGACTGTCTGTACCTCAGCAGACTGTCTGTACCTCAACAGACTGTACCTCACCAGACTGTCTGTACCTCAAAAGACAGTCTATACCACACCAGACTGGAAAGTTATGACGTTCAGTACTTATCTATGTATCTTGCTTTTGACACATTGTTGGGAATGTAAGACTTCTTATTATATACTTTGATAAGTTTGTAATCAGGAGAGAGAGTCATTGCTTTATATATCCTGATGTGGCAGTCATCCCTGGCAGGAGTGTTCATGTTAAAGAAAATGCAAGCCGTTAGCGGTGCATGGTAAAGATAAGCTGGACTGAGTCACCAGCGAGGGGGGTTCATGGTGGGTTAGATATTGTTCTCTTCTGCCGATAGTGCTGTACCTCGAACGTGGCCGTGAATTCTTCGTTGCATTCGAAATCATTTCTTGAAGTGGAAGATGGATATGTTTACATCTCCAAACATTTGTATTTTAAAGTCAAATATCTGAATGATATAAACAATAGGGAGTTAAAGAATGTAATCCCACGAGTGTACAGCTCCCCCTCCTGTGCAGAGATAAACACACACACATACACACACGCGTATAAGTTCAAATCCTGGTCGTGGCGGCCGGTCTACAGTTCACCCAGCTGTTCATTCTACCCTAGGGACTGGTCGATGGAATGGGTACCTGGCATAGGCTATGATGTGTGTGTGTGTGTGTGTGTGTGTGTGTGTATAAACACAGCACGGGCCTTCACCAGATCGGGCCTGCCTGGGTTCGAATCCTGGAGGCGGCAGTCGGCCCACAGCCATATTCAATCCTTTATCCTTCCCACGGGCCCGGTTGATGGATGGGCGCCTGGCTTATGATGGTGTGTGTATACGTACATAGGAGTATAAACATATATATATATGAGGTTAAGAAACGGGGCAACATGAATGTAAAACTCTCTCGCTGTAACACGAATTTTACACACACACACACACATACACAAACCACTTCGGATGATGTTCAAGATCCCTCTGGAGGGAAGGGTAAGTGTCAGTGGAACGTAAGACGGCAGGTGCCAGACGCATCTTTAAGAGAAAAGTCCGAAAAGTTACACTGAGCTGCAAACCATCACTCTGATGAGAGTGGTTTGTACATTATTGGAACAGATGACCAGCAGGCAAATGGATGACTGCTTATAGGGAGTTACCTTCTAAGTGAGAGACATCGCGGATCCCGGGAAAGGAGGTCAAATGTGATGAGACTTAGACTTCTACAAGAAAGTGAGCTCCGCTTAAAGAGAAATGAGAAGGATAGATGGTTTATGACTATCTGGACTGCCAAAAAAGCATTTGACACTGTACCATAGAAAAGATTGGTAAAGAAGCTGGATCACCAGGAAAGAAGAGAGGGGAGACTCCTTCGGTGGCTTGAAAATTATCTTCATGGAAGGAACGAAGGAACGCGTGTCAGAGGAGACTTCTCCAAAATGGACTGAGGTCATAAGTGGCGAGTTGCAGGGACCAGTGCGTGAGAGGGACCTGGAGATCGACATCGTCCCTGACCTGTCGCCAGAGTTCCGCCTCAGGAGAATAACAGAATAGACAAACCGTCTGGTGGCAAATGTTAGAACCAAACGGTTGAAAGAGTATGCAGCAAACCGTCTGAGTCCAGTACATGGCCAATCTAGAATATGCCTCTCAGGTTCAGTCACCGCACTTAAAGATGCCCAGAAAAAAAATAATTTAAAAGGTGTAGGGGAAGACAAGAAATATGTTAATAGAATTAAAAGAAATGATTTGCTGTGACAGTTTAAAGACCATAAGTTTATTTATCATGGAAGAGAGAAGAGTAAGGTATGACCTGATCACACTCCTAAGTTTTCAAAACATTTTGATGACGTCAGCAGTTAGCATTTCTTTGAAAGATGCAAAGATGGAGCAACTTAAGCAAGAAAATTGTTGGAGAAGATTTAAAGAAGTATTTCATATTAAAAGTATAGTGGATGAATGGAATAAACTTGTGATGAAACTGTGAATGCTGACAACAGAGAGAAATTTGAATTGCTCTATGTAGAGACAGATCAGGAGATGGGGTCTCACCAGTGTAGAACTCCTTCCTCGTACTCTATAAATAATCAGATACACACACACGGGTCTCCTGGTGTAGTGGTTAGCACAGGACCTCATGGGTACGAATCCTGGGCGCGGCAGTCGACCCACATCTAACCCAGGAGTTCATTTTGAGGTTGGGGCTGGTCGATAAATGTATACCTGGCTTAGTATGTGTGTGTGTGTGTGTGTGTGTGTGTGTGTGTGTGTGTGTGTGTGTGTGTGTGTGTGTGTGTGTGTGTGTGTGTGTGCATAGGAGTAAAGACATGGTACATACATATGAAATTGAGACTGAGCAACACGAGTGTAAAGTTCTCGCCGTGAAACACAAATAGTAATGACACACAACAGTGGAGAAAAGGATCAGAAACTACATCAGATGGGTGAAGAAATTAAGAACTATGGACTCATTTAAGACCATCAACTGGAAGATGAACTTAGGAAATTATAAAATGTATTCAAAGGTCATGACTAAAGTCTCTGAAGAAACTCAGATGGAAAATACTCAGAGGAGGGAGGAGCACTCGAGTGGGGACATCAGAGGAAGAGGTCAAGATCTTTTGAGGATGTCCCTGAAATATATCAACAAAAGAACATGACCATAACAGTGACCAGAGACTGCTGATATCAGGGGAGAGGAAACAAGCAAATTCTGAGGCTGAACGACAGAATCAGAGGATGTTAAATGATTCTACAGAACAGAGCTTTAGGGCCATGGAGACAGAGGGACAAAGTGGATCATAAAGTGAAGCTGTAGAAAGGGCAATATACACTGTTAGAGACAAAACAAACATGGAGAGTACTCAGCATCAGTGGACGTCCACGATAATGGGGATTTTAGAAAAACTACAGAACTGGAGTTTGATAAAGCAACACTGCACGACTTAGCTGGCAGGTGATTAGCACCTAAGCTAAGATAGGGAGAGAGAGATTAGTCGTTAATGATTTTTGGAGTGAAAGACGATCATGCTAGACTGGAAGACGATCATATTCCAAAGACGAATGGATGAAGGAAAAGATACTGATTCACACACCATTAGAGGCTATAGACAGACAAGTGAAGCTTCTGAAATAAAAGAAACAAAGGAAGTAGGGATATTCAGTGGCGACATAAGAAGCTGTAATGATTACCTTCAATGTGAAGTTTGACAGCCAAGAATGTAGTTAAGCAGGATCAGAAGACGAAGCAAGAAGGAATCTGGTGAGGTATTCATCAATGCTGATAGGTGGAGAGAAGAACGGTATGAAAGTAAGGAATGTTGTCAGAAGGCCAAAAACGGGTGACAGCAAAAGAGACTTGAGAAGAGAATGAAACAGCCCAGCCACTACCTCAAAGATGTCAAGTGTTAAAATAAGACAGATGTCAGACTGAAGATAATGTCCACGAATATGGATGGACTGGCAGTAATGAGAGAGAGAGAACCCGAGTCAAGGAGCGAATCAGGTGAATACGAGCCTGATATTGTTGGCGTGGCGCAGCCAACACACCACCGTCCCCATTATGCAGGGAAGGGAAGGTAAGGGAGGGGCCCCAAGAGCGTTTTCTGATCGTAAAAAATTACGGGACTGGAAGATTGGTTGGTTATATGGTCATTAGGCCTGTCTATTGCCAGGGTCACTAAGACCATCAACCTTGAGTTATAACCACCATCGGGAAAAAACATGAAAACCTTCTTCGGGTATTAAAGACAATTCCCCGACCATATAACGCTCTCACTGCATATATGGCCTCAAGAGACTGGAGATAAATTGGCCGAAAATCAAGGCAGTATATCAGGCTGGAGGTCCCTACAGACGTGAGCGAGTTACCGGTTACATGATCCACAATCGATATTAACTTAAGCAATCCACTAAATAAGTAGGAGCGAAATAAGGCATTAATGTAAAGTTAAGGCGATAAATTTTGGTGCAGTAAGAATCATGGTGAGAAGATCATCAGGAGCAATAAATTGGAACTGATGACCACGGAATGGTAATAGTATTGGCCGCCAGCTTTTGTTTCCAGTTTTGCGGAATTAAAGTGGACATTCTACGATCTGACCCACTTGGCACTGGCTTTTATCTACCATTCTTAAATGTCATTGTATTGAGGTCAATTGCTCGGTCTATGTAAAATATTAGTGATCAGTGTACCGCTAACGGGGTGGGGGGAGTGTAAGCCAGTCAGCGCAACTAGACTAAGCCCTCAGTCAGCTCTCCTTTCTAAAGCACCTAAACTAGGTACAGAAAAGAATAAGTAGATACACTTGTAAAGAAATGGGATGATGGTGGCTGGAAATGTGTTTGGTCCAAGACGGTTCTTTGAATTTCTTATTAAAGGTGTGGTTGTACATATTACGGCTGGTGTTTGTTTTAGGACACAGGATTATTTCCTTTGCCGTTGTCATATGTTATTTACGTGAGACTAAATTTCTTTGAAAGCTAAGATTTATTTGCAGTTATGTGTCAAGTTTACGTGACGACTAAATCAAATTGTCGCGATACTCTTGGATTGTAGTTAGAATTCTCCATAATGGAATGTATCATGAAGATTTAAAAGATAATTGTAAAGCAATGATTGTTTAGGTCATGTTATAGAATTTCGTACGTGTGGCAGTTCATTTGTGTAATTCACTGTGCACGTAAATCATTGGAACGTTTATGTGAGGTATGATTAAATGTTAATGCTCAAATTAAAGAATTCGATATGGGTTATAGCACGTTGAATGTTACTCTTTCATCTGTGGTTATCTGGTTCATCATAATTGTGTCTGATCCTTTATTGATGACTCCAGAATCTTCATTACCTCCTGATATCGAAGTGAGTATTGTCGAACGCATGTTTTAGAGCATAAGGCCTCAGTCCACAAAGCCATATGGCATTGTCTCCCATATTTGAAACTCAAGGCGTCCGAAATACGCGTCGTTGAGAGTTTTGGCGCTGAAATTGAATCTTGTTAGTGACGTTGCAGTGATGATATGTTACTCCTCAGTTCTTTCGTTATGTAGGAAAACACAGATAAGAATTTTGAGGCCTTGATTAAGTCATCGATAATGGGTATGTTTCTGCATTGCGCAAGTGTTATGTTTCGAGACAGCTTCACGATGTATACCTGATGTGGAGGTGACGTCACATAGGGACGCCCAAGTCAAAAACACCGGAGGCATCACCTCGGGTATAGATTCTAGTCATCAACGAACGAGGTGCAACCCGAGTTAGTCTTCCCGTCGATTTTTGTTTTGCTTACGTCGATACGAGACGCATGTTTCTCGTTGTTGGACCTTTGTTGCATAACTTCCAACAACCGGCAACCAAAATTCGATGGAGAAACAGAGAGGACTCGCGCTATTTTCATGGACGTAGAGTGTAAATGAAGGTGACCGGTACCCCAAGGTGATCCTACTGGAAGGATAAGTAGAGACTGGTTTCTTGTTGTAGACCCTCATTTGTTGTTTGTGGGCACAAGGTCATACTGTCGTAGGATATGGACGAAGACAAGATATCTGACTCTAATCTCAGACCTGAGCAATGGCGTGGGACTCCTTGTCGCCATGGTTAAGGGTTACAACGATTTAGGGAGAATCGACAAGAAATCCTGGCTAAAGGTAATTCAGTTCCGTGTCTCATCAGTATTTCTGTTCTTCAGTTCGTTTCTTCTTTGCTGTATGATCCAAAACTTCTTTGATGTGAGTAGGAGGTTCAACAAACTATCGATTGTTTATAAGGGCAGCTCCAGCAAGGTGGATCATTCTCTTTTAAACCCAACCAAGTAATCAATATGTTTCTTGTGGGCGTTGTGAGAGAGGTGTGGCGACCAGTCGAAGGTGCGACGCTCTAGTGGGTAACATGGCAGTTGCACGGCTGGATCTGTGTCCTGGAACGAGGTAAATAGCTCACCACGGTCCCTTTTCCTTCTGGTCCTTCGAGCCGGATGAGGAAAAGTGTCTGGAAATGAACGACTAGTGCCTGTGTACCGAGTGGCTGTAGTTGGGCATATTTGCGTGCTTTCTGTTATCAATCCAGTAGTACGGAAATTAAGATTCTCCTTTTATCTGATGCTTATCCTAACACTTATAGTGATTCGCTAATTGAAATTTTGTCCTGGTGACCACAATTAGTCAATATATTTCTTGGCGGTAATGACCTTCCTCTAAAATCAGCACCAGTTGTATTAAAAGAACTGTTGGAATTTGGAATGGATTAATGCACGTAATTGAATAAATTGTCGAGTAGGAGTCGTTAACGTAGAGCCTTGACGTTATCATGATATTCGTTTTGGAATAAGTGCAGAGGAGGATGCATAAAAGGCTAAGTATATCGATAGATGGCTGAGCCGTTTTTCAGATATTTGGATCGATTTAAACGGTCCTATCAGTACTTTATTATTGATATAGATATGAGTTACTCATCAGCACCCAACTCGCGATGGTGAGTACTGTATCTCCGAAAGACAGCGGATCGTTGCTAGTGAGTTAAGAGTAAGGTAAGGCAACAGGTTGACAGTCAGTAACTCAGCTCGTATCAAGTTATATTGTATCCGATTATATTATCCTAAGCAAGCAAAATATTGTGCTACACGTAGGCGCCTCCCCCTCAAAAATGTTAGAATCTTACGTAGCGTTTACTAGCCTGAGAGGATGGGTCACCAGAACTGTTGATAATTCTCCCGTCGAAATTGACAATGAGGATAAAGAATTTGCAGTGGAGCATTTAGGGGCGTTGATTAAATAACTCCCTAAAGTACAAGCGGTGTGAAGACAAGTTTAATGAGTGTTCGAGCGAAATCCAGATGATGACCAGTGTGGTAAAGGAGAAAAAGAATATGAAAGATTAAGCACCGTAATTGATCACAGGAGCTTACTCCTTCAAACGATAGCAAGTCTTTATAGAATCTCGGCGAAGTTCCCATAATCCTCAACCGCCGCCTGGTAATTCCCCCTCCCGTCACTCTAGCCCACAGCTAAACAACGGACCGTTAAGGTCCCGGAGTCTGCAGTCACACGTTAGGACCGGAAAGAGTCAAAGGACATTTAGAGCAGTCTGCAGTCACACGTTAGGACCGGAAAGAGTCAAAGGACATTTAGAGCAATTTCGTTCATTTCAGAGACACAAAATTATGTGATTTACTCATTTCCTTACTGCATTAACTTGCTCGACAAAAGAAGCCATCAGAGGCTTCAAAACAACAGATGCAAATCATTTAGAATGTTTATTGCTTTTGCAGAAATAAGTATACTGACTCGGAGAAGTACAGCATATATTTCCCAGAAGGTGGCCACATTTAAAATGGCCGAGTTGAAAGTCGTCTGCGCAGCTGAAGTTTAAACAGGAAGTGGAAACCACTGTCAGGTGTTTGAGAGCTCATGAAGATGTCGATCAATGCTGCTTGATTATCACAAGAGAAACTGAAAAGTGGATAGTGGTGAAATGCAAGAGAGAGTATCCTGACCACGGAAGTGTTATGAAAGGTTTAAGAGAATATGTTAACTGGCTCGAACGTCCAAAAGAGTACAGAGTAATGGATGAATCACCATAGCTTAAGTGATAAAGATAGCAAGGGTGACACCTAGCATTTGACAAGGAATGTAGTAGAGTAAGAGACAAAGAAATTCTGGAAATATTGATAACTTCCGCTGTATGAAGAACCGTAAATCCGAAGAGAGCCGTCGCGTGAGAGACGTCACCGACCGTAACAGTAAGTTATAAAGGATAGACGATGTTACAACTGTACCAAAACGATCTGCTGTGCTGGCGATTGTACGGGCAGCTTCACCTGTGAAGAGTGTAGAAAGATATTTGGCCGCCAAGCGGCGCTGTGTGTCATCAGAACAGCTGATGGTTGGTTGCCAGCGATAACGGGGAGTCCCGGACGGACGAGGGGAAATATGGCCTCAGTTTATCTGACGTCGAGACTCCTGTGCGACATTAAAGAGAAACCTAAACCTAAAAGAACGACATCGAAAACCGTAGGAGAGGTCACTATTAATGTTGTTCAAAAAAGAACAGATGAGCCAGCCTTACCATCTTGGGCCTTATCGGTTGCAACGGGGGAGGCTGGCAGCCTCAGAGGCAGTCGCTGGGGTTGGAACGAGGACTGTGATCCTAGATAAGGAAATGTTTGGCTATCTATTTACAACGTATGTCCGACCGAAACTGGAATGCATTTCTCAAGCCTGGCCACTGCATGTAAAGACCCACAGATTTAATTGAGAGGGTCCAGAGAAGGGCAGCAAAGACAGCAACGATGGTGAATTACGAGAACTGATTTACAGACAGAGGCTACAGACTGTTTAGTTGCTCACCAAGGAAGACAGTAAAGCGAGGGGTGACCTGATGACATCCTTTGAATATCAAAATCAACAGCAGTGATCATTTCTTTGTAAAATGCGGTTATACAGCAACAAAAAGGAATAAAAAGAAGCTCGGAAAGACCTGTGAGAAAGGATGTGAAAAAGTACTTTCTTAGCATCAGTTTCGTGGATTGAAAGGAATAAACGAAACGATCAAACTGTGAATGATATATCCAGGAGTGCACAAACCTGACTGATTCAGATAAAGCTTAAGAAATGGGGCTCAACGAGTGTTAAAACTTTCTCCCCTTACTGTACAAGTAGGCAGTTACACACACGCAGTCACACACACGCAGTCACACACACACACACGTTGCTCCTACCAAAGACGAGGCGAAGTCAACACCGGTGGCGTTGCTACCTCTTCACGTGGCTGTGGAGAACGATGGGAGAGCCGCAGATTCTGCCGCAGGTGGGGCAGGTGTGTTGTGGGCCAGGGGGAGCGGCTCCCGCAGGGCGTTGGTGGTGCTTCGTGCGCTTTCCACTTCTGGTTATAGTATCTGGCAGGTGCTGAACGCCTCTGGCGTAGGTCAAGTGCTATAATTTGTGTAAGATTTGGAAGCAGCAGCATTTACTGCCTTTCTGGCAGATAAACTCCCTATGACATTACTACACCTACTTATCCACCTAAGAAACTAGTTACTTATAATCTTCACCTTCAACACTTAGCCAAAACCAGTGCTCTGGAACATATACAGAAACTGGAGACTGGAAATAACATAGCAGCCAAAAACCAGTGCTCTGGAACATATACAGAAACTGGAGACTGGAAATAACATAGCCCAGTTTATCTATACTGACGGTTCTCGCGACTCTGTCACTGGGAGGGCAGGCATTGCTGCCATTGTGATCCAACCCAATGGTCATAGATTAGAGAAAAATGTTATAGTAAACAATTGGGCCTTTTTCCATAAACCGAACAGTCCGCCGTACTCATCGTTCTTGAGCTGGTAGAAATCACTGCCACAGACAGTTTAATTATCTCTGATTCTTTATAATTTTTTTTTATGTTAGCTGGGTTGGCATGGGCCACTGAGGCCCTAATCAAGGCCAT
>JAUUDW010542130.1:0-12098 GCA_032361385.1 Panulirus guttatus | reverse complement strand
GAGCGTACATGGGAGAGAAGGAAGACTCAGTAGCTTGAGTCTTCATGGGAGAGGAGGAATACTCAGTAGCGTGTGTCTACATGGGAGAGAAGGAAGACTCAGTAGCGTCAGTTTACATGGGAGGGGAGGAAGACTTCAATAGCTGACTCTACTTGAGGGAAGAGGAAGGCTCGGGAAGACAGTGCTGCTGGCGATCTCTCTCCTCGTCTTCTAGAAATGTGGAAGGCAAGAGACAGCTTACCCAAGCGTAAACAGGTGGAGAGATAGGAAGGTCATCTGGGTGGATGAAAGGGGGAGGAGAAAAGGAGGAGGAGAAGAAGAAGAAGAAGCCATTATGATCACTCGTGCCGGGTAGGAACAGGTCAGTGGGCGACATAGTGTAAACACCATCAGGGAAATGTTTACCGGCGCTCACTTTGTTCCGCGTGCCATGCTGGTCCGTTCCATCCCTGGTTGTCCGGATCTTGCCATCTCAAGGACTTTTTGAGGTTCCAGATCATGCTGTTGACAGGTAACTCTTATCCCATTAAGGTCTTTCAGTTTCAGTAAAATCACCCTATTACCGTGCCCGAAGTTTTGCAATTAGTCCATAATTGAGTTGGTTCGGCCGTGATAACGCCATTGTCACCCTTGTGTCCACCGCGACGCCATATTGTACGGCTTGGTGTCACCTCCGGCCGCTTGTGACGTCACAGGAGAGGCATTCATGCTTTCGATGTAGTGGTACCGGAGGCTCGTTGTTATCTATACACTTGGCAGTTTATTCTCTAGCGATGGATCACGAACCTGTGAGCACGACGGTGCGATCCTGTGAACACGATAGTACGACCCTTGCGTGGCCTTTTGTCTGACCCTTATGGGTCAGGTCTAACATGACACCATCATACCCACGGGTCGTGCAGTCGTATATGTAAAGCTTAGGGTCGTCTGTCTGGGTGGAACTATGAAACGAGAAGCCTCCCTGAAGGGGTTGGTTGGTTACTGGTCATGACACACATGAGGGAGGGACTCCAGATGGTGAGTGTGTTGGGGAAAGAAAGTGTACTGCAACAAGGTGTACTAGAAGAAGAGAGTGTACTGGGAGTAGGTGCACTGAGAGAAGAGGGTGTACTGGAAGCTGGAAGAAGAAAGTGTACTGGAAAAAGAATGTGTACTAGAAGAAGGTTTACTGGGAGAAGAAGGTGTACTGGAAGAAGAAAGTGTACTGGATGAAGAATGTGTACTGGAAGAAGGTGTACTGGAAGAAGATGGTGCACTGGAAGAAGAAGGTGTACCGGAAGAAGAAGGTGCACTGGAAGAAGAAGGTGTACTGGAAGAAGAAGGTGTACTGGAAGAAGAACGTGTTCTGGAAGAAGATGCGTACTGGAAGAAGAACGTGTTCTGGAAGAAGATGTGTGCTGGAAGAAGAACGTGTTCTGGAAGAAGATGTGTACTGGAAAAAGTTGTATTGGAAGAAGAAGGAGGTACTGATCGTGTGGTGTGGTGTTTCCATTACATAATGTCCTCAGCCAAGGAGTGAACGCTCTTAATCGATAAGTTAAAGAATGTGAGAGAGATGGATCGCTGGCCTTCTCTCCCTCGCTCCCTCCCTCCCTCCCGCGGACTGCGGTATGAGATGGCCTTATTCTGGAGACAGTCGTAGTGGGGCCTCACACCACAGGAACTCTCTGCTTCATTTGCCTTTCCAGCGATCCCTCAGGGTCATTTCCAGCAGGGTGGAGGTCATTTCCAGCACGGAAATTGAATTTTGTTCTGTTATGTGATATATACTAAGAGAATACTATTGGAACAGGACGCAGTAAATAGTCGTGTTGTAAGTGTACACCAATGGGAGGATTGCTGAGTCGTAAGTTGACAGCACTGGAAGGGTTGGTCAGTCGTGTGCTAACACTACTGGCAGGGTTAGTGTGTCGTGAGGTGACACCACTGGGTGTATCGTGAGGTGACACCACTGGGAGGGATGGCAGGTCATAGTATGATACCAGTGGATGGGTCAACGAGACGTGGGTCACATATGCCATTGACAGAGGCCGGGTGCCGTACAGATCACCTCGACATACACCCTACACCAGCAGCTCCCACATACGTACTATTCCTGTTGTCCAAGATTCCAGTCAGGGACTGAAGACTTCCATGGAAAATTACGAAAAAGATATGATAAAAACAAGTAAAGATAAAAGCGATTCATGATGTTCTTTTTCTGAGCGGGCGGGGAACATGCATGATGCTAAAAAGTTGCTGTCGTGGAAGGTCAGGAGTGCAGAACTCATGGAAGAAGAAAAAACGAGTTGTTCTTCAAGAGACAGCAGTTGTTCAACATGCACCAAAAGGGAATTGTTCTTCGAGACACACCAGCTGTTCAACGTGAACTAAAAGACAGTTGCTCTTCAAGACACAGCAGTATAACATGCACTATAAAGGAATTGTTCTTCAAGACACAGCAGTTGTTCAGCATTTACTAAATGACAGTTGTTCTTTAAGACATAGCAGTTGTTCAACATGCCCCAAAAAGGAATTGTTCTTCGAGACACGGCAGTTGTTCAACGTGCACTGAAAGGCAATTGTTTTTCAAGACTCAGCAGTTATTCAACATGCACCAAAAAGGAATTGCTCTTCGAGACACAGCAGTTGTTCACGTGCACTGAATGACAGTTTCTCTTCAAGACACAGCAGTTATTTAACATGCAGTAAAAAGGAATTGTTCTTCGAGACACAGGAGTTGTTCAACGTGCCCTGAAGAAAGAGTTGTTCTCCAAGACAATGCAGTTGTTCAACACATACTGAGAAAGAGTTGTTCTCCTAGACACTACAGATGTTCAACAGGTCCTGCAATCGTTCAGCTAACTATGTCTTCTACACAGTGTATTATTCTTGCTCTAATGATTATGGAGTAAAGGTGAGGATTGTAGACCTCCTTGCTTAGTCCCAGAGTAAGTTGGTATACGGACAGTTTAAGACACCGTCCACAGCTCAGACGGGAACCAATGGTGACCAAAGTGGGTCTAAAGTTTTCCTTTCTTTCCCTTTTTTACGTTGGAGGCTCCAGTCGCGGACAAAAATCTACATCAAGGCCGGGCCTTAATTGAAATACGGAGTGGTCAGTAAAAGTGGGCAGGGGTAGGAGAATAGACAAGGGGAAGTATTTACGAATTTTAGAGAAAGTGAAAAACCTGCCTTTTAAAATGTGCCAGGTCATAGATATTGAGAAAGACATGAGAAGTTAGAGAGTTTCAAAACTTCGACGTGTAGGGAAAGAAACAGCTATCAAAACGGCCCACCCTCGTGTCCCCAACGGCCACATAGTAATCATGTGACGCAACAGCTTGCCAAGTTTTGCGTAGTCTAGCTCGTGGTGGGGGCACGCAAACATCCAGCTCTGAGAAACAAAATCAAAATAATACCTGTAAGAGATGAAAAGTGTACCAATATTGCGGCGTAGTGCATATGGGTCAAATTTTGAAGTTACCCTGGGAGAGTTTATAACTGGTACCGTTTTCGATTCAACTTTTCCAAGGGATACATACATAGCTATACCCACCCCAGATATGAGAGCAGTGCTCCATTCAAGGAAGGATCAGTCCTTTCAATAAACGAGACAACTATTCGGAAGAAAAGAAATTTCGACTTCTAAACAGGACTCCCAGTTTCTTAGAGACAGACTTAGTTATTTCCGTCATGTGAGGTTTCCAAGACAGAGTGGCTGTTACAGAAATATAAAGTATGTTCATTGAGTTAAGAGTTGGAATTACAGAACCGGCGAAGGAGACAGGAAAATTTTGAGGAATATTCGATGAAGAGATGCGCACAGATAGGGTCATGGAGGCATTAAACTTAACCAAATTTCGTCTACCCCACTGGGATATCCTGTTCAAGGCTGAGTTTATTGAGGAAGTTGTGTCGAGACGAGATGCAGATCGAGAGGAGTAGGAGCAAAATTGAAGGATTTAGAGGAATGCAGTGTTGAGTCGTCAGCGTATGAGTGCATTTGCATATTTGAAGAGAGAAGAAATCGTTGACAAAAAGAAAAAAAAAATGTAGGAGACAGGACAGAACCTTGAGGGACACCAATGTTGATGGACAAACGGGAGAGGCTGATCCATCAACAACACGGAGAAAGATTGGCCACAGAGGAAGCTACATATGAATAAGAGAGTAAGGGAGGGAAGCCAAAAGAGGGGAGTTCAGAAATTAGACCCTGATGCCACACCCTGTCAAAAGCTGTGGTTATATCAAGGGCAAGTACATAGGACTCCCCCAAAGCTCACAGGGATGATGACCAGACATTAGTAAGACAGGACAGAATATCACCAGCGGATCCTACCTTACTGAAGCCATCCTGGTGATCAGAGAGAAGACTGTAAGATTCAAGATGTCTAAAGATATGGGAGTTGAGGAGGTATTCAAAGATTTTGGAAGTGGTTGATGTCAAAGCAACAGGACGTTAGTTAGAGGGGTCAGGACGGTCACCCTTGTTAGGGATGGGATATATCAAAGCATGTTTCCATGGAGAAGGAAAAGTTCTGTTTTTAAACAGAGATGGAACAGACGAGCAAGCAAAGGTGCAAGTTCAGAGGCACACTCTTTCAGTACATGGGGATGAATGCCATCACGACCATAGGCCTAGATTGTGTCCAGAGGGAGAGGCGCTTTTTGGACAGTTCGAAAAGAGGTTAATAGTAAGAAGAGCATCAGGGGGTGAAGGAATGTTAGAGTCATCCAAGGTGGAGTTAGAGGAGAAACAGGAACCAAAGAGAGTTGCTTTGTCTTTGGGAGTGACAGCTCACAACGGAAAAATGAAATGGTAGAGTAACAGAAGCTGGTAGAGATGCTTTTAGCCAAAGACCAGAAAGACCTATCAGTGGATGACGAGGAGAGGTTATCGCACTTCCTTTGAATAAAGGAACGCTTTGCCTCCCGGATAACGTATTTGCAACGATTACGGGAGTGTTAAATGCTGAACGGGAGTCAGAAGGAGGAGAGTTTTTCAAACCCGATATGCCTGATCCCTTGCTCGAAAGGTCTCAGAACAGGAACGGCTGAACCATGGATTGGTAGAAGAGGTTGTTTTGGAGGAAGAGGGGATCAATGCTTCCATTCCCGCAACAATAACCACTGCAATGCGTTTGGCGGAGACGGATGCATCACTACATAAGAGATTAATATACCCAAGGAAAGTAAAACAGAATTTTCCTAAGTTATTCCATTCAGCTTTGTTGAGGTGCCAATACTTACGTATAGAAAGGGCTGTTTGAAGGGATGGTGCAATTAGAACTGATACATTTAGGAGAGTGTGGTCAGATGAACTAAGTGGGGGCGATATTGTGTAGCTACAGCGCTACAGGTGACAGACAGATCCAAGATATTAGAAGAGTGGTCACAGGACATGAATGTGGGTGGGGTGGGTGATAATTTACTCAGAGTCATTGAGAATGGAGAACGTGAGGATTTCATTCCCCCCACCATCCATAATGAAGGAATTCAACCATTCCCTATGGTAAGCGTTGATATCCCCATACGTAGAAGATCATGGCTTGCGGGTGAGAGGATGTCACGGCTTCTGGGCAGGAGTTCAGGTAGTCGAAAAAAGATGTAAAAAATGTAGAATTAGGAGAGCGGTAGACGAATCAAAGTAAAAGTTTGTTAGTTAGACGACAGAACTTGACCAGATAACATGAGTCTCGGAAATCAAGGTTCTCGAGGCGTGCAACAGGTGTGTTGATGTTGGAATAAGCACAGACACCACCTTTGAACCGGAACTGTGAGTGAGATTATGGTTGGATATGAGAAGGGGGCTAGTAAGACAATTGAGTCTCAAGAGAAACATAAGATATTAGGAGAGGCACTAGACAGTATAGTATAGAAGTGAGGACCAGGGGTGGTCTGAAGAGATCAGTAAAAGAAAAGTGATGATTAGATTGGGTCTGAAGTGATCAGTATAGAAGTGATGACCAGAGTGGGTCTGAAGTGATCAGTATAGAAGTGATGATCACGGGGGGGGATGAAGTGATCAATATAGAAGTGATGGCCACCGTGGATCTGAAGTGATCAATATAAAAGTGATTACCAGATTGGGTCTGAAGTGATCAATATAGAAGTGATGACCAGAGTGGGACAAGTGATCAGTATATGAGAAGTGATGACCAAAGGGGTCTGAAGTAATCGATAGAGAAGTGATGACCAAAAGGGGATCTAAAGTGAGCATTTAAAATGTGATGACCAGATTGGGTCTGGTTATTATAGGTGGTCGTCCGTCAACCTGTGTGTCTGCCAGGGAAAGGATCTAATTACCACCTTCGTAAGAAAAAAAGATAAAGCAGAATTCATTAATTAACTTCGACTAGAGTTTTAAAAGTCGCAGTTGTTGCCAAATTAGAATCATTCTTTTAAGAATATGGTGATAACATTTCGAAAACAGTTGATAATGCTACGGAAAGAAAAGAGTACAGATATCGTGCTAGGTTTAATTACAGCAAAGTGAATCATTTAGACTGTAAGAGTGGAGAGACAAATATTTTGGAAACTTTCTCAATATATCTTTATATCGTGATGTATTACTTTATCCTTTTAACAAAAGTAAGGTAAGCATTGATCTAAAGGATTTCTTTCTAAAGGCTCCTGCAGCCAAAGGTTGCGCTACTCACAGTATCAGGGAAATGTAATCTCTTTTGCAGTCAGTTCTTTGACAATGTTGCAGCTTGTCTTAATGTAATTTTTCACTCGCGTTGTAATCTTAAGCAGGCAGAGTCCGGTAACAATATATATATATATATACGTTTTTTATACATATTCGCCTTCACCCGCGTTAGCGAGGTAGCGTTAGGAACAGAAGACTGAGCCTTAGAGGGAAAGTCCTCACTTGGCCCCCTTCTCTGTTCCTTTTTTTGGAAAAATAAAAACAGGAGGGGAGGATTTCCAGCCCCCCGCTCCATTAAGAATATATTTATATGAAATCTAATACAACTGTACAGATATTTACAAACCCATTCTAGCACATACAAAAGGACTGTGCAATATTCCTTCAACATAGTTAAAAGTATCTAAATGAAACCAGAAAAAATACATTCAGAGGTTTAAGCATTCAACTAAGCATTACAAAGAAGTAGACTGTCTGACTATCCATAATACAAATTCTACTTGTGTTTAATCTACATTTAAATTCCTCACTACATCTACCTTTTCATGTGGTGAAGTACCTTCAACAGATAAGATAATCTTAGTAAATAAGTCAGAGAGAGGTAACCATAATAAATAAGGTAGAGAGTTAGGAGATGCTGGAGCAAACACTGATGTGAAAACTGGCACAGTGCACTGGTTTGAAGATTACATTAAGATGATAAGCATGAAACAAACAATTTCCCATGACCAAAGCATGCTAGTGGCCAATTATATAGCATCACCTATTAAAAAAAAAATCACAAGAAGAGAATTCTTTGACCTCTTCCCTTTGTGTTACTACCATGGTTAACACAAAGTAAGTTACACTTTCATGATACAGTGCATAAAATTAATTAACAAAACAGATCACAACACAGCACATCTTGGGAGTAATTAATATGAAATAACTTACATGATTATTGTGAGCTACTACTATGTGTTTTGGAGGATCCACACCCTGCCCATAAAACTGAATCGTATCTCTTGTTACTCCAGGAATGCGGCATGTACCAAGAATCTTGAAGTACTGGGACATATCTAAAATGTCTTTTCCCATGCGTTCAACAGGAACAGTTTTCCTGAAAAATGAAGAATTAGAAAATAATCTCTACTTACTTCTTCACATCTGCATAGTGATGGAGCACTTGGAACATCCACTCTCTAGCTGTCACAAATAAAGCACCAAAATCAGAGCCCTTTATCCACAGACAAAACCTACAAATCTTTCCATGGTTTCCCTTAACCACTTATCATCATTCAGCCAATTGACAGCCCATCGCCCCCTGTATACCGCATTGCTACAACTTGCTTTGTCCTAAAAACATCTCAAACCCTCTGCCTGTTCAGATTCTGAACCCTCAGAGCATCTTTCACACCATCCTTCTACCTCTTCCTCAGTTTCCCCTTCTAGTTCCCCCAACTTCCAACATGTACACCCTCTCAGTCAGCCTCCTCTCGTTCAGCCTTTCTTGAAGTCTAATCATTTCAGCACACCCTCTCCTTCTCCCTCATAATACTCGTCACACCTTCACATCCCTCTCTAACCATATCATTTCTTGTTTGGTTAATTACTTGCTGTCCTCAAATATCTATTTTCCAACACATTCACCTTCTGCACTTTTTTATGTATGGGCCATGCCTTGCATCCTTGCAACATTATCAACACTATTATATCTTCAAACATGCCCATCTTTGCCCTCCCACATAGAGACCTTTCTTTCCACACATACCCTAATGCTCCCATGACCTTCAACTCCTCACCTACTCTATAACTTACTTCAGCTCCTATTGTTTTCATTTATTGCCATATCTACCTCCAGGTATCTAAAATACCTCACTTCCTCTAAGTTTTTGGGAAGGTGTTCTTTTATTTTTCTCGAGTTATGAAAATTTTGCCTACCAATGCTACCACTGTGAATCAACACTGTTACAGTACATGTTAACTCACGCATCAGTTACCACACAGGTTGTCTGCGGAGTGGTGCATGACACATTAACTTCCCACTAATGAACACTACCTCCCCCAAGCAACACTACTGTCTTCCCAGCTATAGGCCTGTTGTTTTCTTGAAGTAAAGTTCTCAGCTAATAACTCAAAGAGTAATGATTCTAACTGAAAATGCTGGTGGTGATGTAGGTGGTGGTGGTGGAGTGGGATTAGGGTGGAGTGAACGGTTTATCAAGCCTTCAAAGGTAAGTTCATTCATTTCAGTATGTAACAGGCATTTGTATCCATTATAGGTTAAGACTTTGGCCAAGACTCTGCTGAATGAGTTACCACTTCTTTATCAGAAAATCACAGCTAAAATGTGAGACCCCACTGTGTTAGCTACAATCATCTATCTATCAGTTTCAGTTTTAATACTTTATTTCTTGACAGAGGAATCAGGATCCTAGTACTGTCACTAGGTAACCCTGTATCTATCTATATTTCTGACACGCATTCCCTTTGGGAACTCCCTTAAAGGGGTGACCACAGCAATAGTCACCATAACTAATGAACTGTGCCACTTCTCAGCCTTTAGTACCTCACCCTTATCAGGCCACTGGCAAAGGACAATTCCAGCACAGTATTCTAAAAACTAAAGAGTTCCAAATTCCAAAACACATATGGTCCCATGGATTTCAGATTTTGACTTGTATCAAGTAAGGCAGTTATTCACCTAAGCATGTTTTTAATAAGGAGGAAACTAGATTATTTTGGAAGAGAATACCTTTGAGAACATACATTTCCTGTGAGGAGACTGTGCAAAAATTCAAAGTTTGTAATTTTCTGTTGCTAATGGGATTCATTGTACAGTATGTGTATGAAAACATCTTGTTTTTTGTGGTACGTGTATACTCAGTATCCATTCCAGGCGGCACCCCATCTCACAGGAAACAGCAACACCACCCACTGTGTCAGCAAGGTAGCGCCAGGAAACACATGAAGAAAGGCCACATCAGCTCACACCAAAATCACAGCTCCTTTTCTGCATCCAGACCCCACAGACCTTTTCATGGTTTACTCTAGACACTTCACATGCCCTGGTTCAGTCCAGTGACAGCATGTCAACCCTAGTACACCACATCGTTCCCATTCATTTTATTTCGTGCACTCCTTTCACCCTCCTGTATGTTCAGGCCCCGACCGCTCAAAATCATTTTCACTCCATCCATCCACCTCCAATTTGGTCGCCCGCTTCTCCTTGTTCCCTCCACCTCTGACAAATATATCCTCTATGTCAACCTTTCCTCACTCATTCTCTCCATATGCCCATACCATTTCAACACGACCTCTACCGCTTCTCAACCACACTCATTTTATTACTACACATATCTTTTACCCTTTCATCACATACTCGATCAAACTACCTCACACCACACATTGTCATCAAACATTTCATTTCCAACACATCCACCCACCTTCGCACAACCTTATCCATAGCCCATGCCTCACAACCATATAATACTGTTGGAACTACTATTCCATCAAACATACCCATTTTTGCTCTCCGAGATAACGTTCTCTCTTTCCACACATTCTTCATCGCTCCCAGAACCTTTGCCCCCACCCCATCCTATGACTCACTTCCGCATCCATGGTTCCAGTAGCGGGCAAGTCTACTTCCAGATATCTAAAATACTTCACTTCCTCCATTTTTTCTCCATTCATACTTACATCCCAACTAACTTGTCCCTCAACCCTGCTGAACCTAATATCCTCGCTCTTATTCACATTTATTCTCAACATTTTCCTTTCACACACTCTTCAAAACTCAGTCACTAACTTCTGCAGTTTGTCACTCAAATCAGCCACCATTGCTGCATCATCGGCGAGCATCAATTGACTCACCTCCCAGGGCCTCTCATCCCCAACAGACTGCATACTCGCTTCTCTCTCCAAACCTCTTGGATTTCTCCTCTCTAACCACCTCATCCATAAACAAATTAAACATCCATGGGGACACCACACACCCCTGCTGCACACCAACCATCTCTGGGAACCAACAACTCTCTGCTCTTCCTACTTGCACACATGCCTTACACCCTTGATAAAACTTCTCACTGCTTCTTCTCGTTGCTTCTAGCAGCCTACCTCCCAAACCATTTATTCTTAAGACCTTCCACAAAGCACCTCTGTCTACCCCATTATATGCCTTCTCCAAATCCAAAAATGTTACATACAATCCATCTGTTTTTCTTAGTATTTTTCACATTTATTCTTCAAAGTAAACACCTGATCCACACATCCTCTACCACTTCTAAAGCCACAATGTTCCTCCTCAGTCTGATGCTCTGTATATGCCTTCACCCTCTCATTCAGTACCCTCTCATATAGTTTTCCAGGAATACTCTACAAACTTATACCTCTGTAGTTTGAACACACCTTTATCCCCTTTGCTGTTGTACAGTGACCCTATAAATGCATTCCGCCAATCCTCACGCACTTCTCAAAGATCCACACATACACTGAATACTCTTACCAACCAATCAACAACACAGTCAAACCTTTCTTAGAAATTCAACTGCAATATCATCCAATCCTTCCTCCTTGCCGGATTTCATCTTCCGCAAGGTTTTCACCACCTCCTCTCTCTCTCCACCAGACCACTCCCCTTGACTCTCTTACTTCACACACCATCCCCACCAATATACCCCACATCTTCCACTCTATAATCAAATACATTCAATAATCCCTCAAAATACTCACTCCATCTCCTCACTACACCACTACCTGTTACCACTTCCTTCGTTTCCCCCTTCACCGATGTTCCCATTTGTTCTCTTCGCACACGCAAATCATTTACCTCCATCCAAAATATCTTTTATTCTCCCTAAAGTTTAATGAATGTCTCTCACCCCAACTCTCAACAGCCCTCTTTTTCAACCTTTGCACCTTCCTCTTGACCTCCTGCCGCTTTCTCTTATACATCTTCCAGTCATCTGCACTCCTTCCTTGTAAGTATCGTCCAAACGCTTCTCTTTTCTCTTTCACCAACAACTTTACCTCTTCATCCCACCACTCACTTCTCTTCCTGATCTGCCCACCTCCCACCTTTCTCATGCCACATACATCTCTTCTACATGCCATTACTGCTTTCCTAAATACATACCATTCCTCACCCAATCCCCTCACTTTATATGCTTTCACCTTTTGCCATTCTGCACGCAATCTCTCTCGGTATTTCTTCACACAAGTCTCCTTTCGAAGCGCACTTACTTTCCTTCAGAAATCGTCACCTTCGCCTCCAGAAGATATTGATCAGACATCCCACCAGCTACCCCTCTAAGCATATTTACATCCAAAAGTCTCTCTTTTACACGCCTATCAATTGATACGTAATGTAATAATGCCCGTTGACCATCTCTCGTACTCACATGCGTATACTTTTAAATATTTTTCTTTTTATATCAGGTATTCCCATCACCAGTCTTTTTTCAGCACACAAATTCACGAATAC
>JAUUDW010542020.1:0-12099 GCA_032361385.1 Panulirus guttatus | reverse complement strand
GAACCTAATAACCTTGCTCTTATTCACATATATATATATATATGGCACACCATTATGCTGTGCCATGACTGGTATGCAGAAATCATGAGGGATATGGGATTGCCAGGAACTGTGTCCAAGAATGAAATAAACTATAGTAATACCTACTACCTACTTCCTGCCCCATGAGTATTTTATGAAGCTCCTGCAGCATGCAGGAAGCAGGCCACATCCACCAGGTGGGACCATACATCATAAAGTACAGTGCTGCGTGTGTAACTATGTGAGGAGATAGTGGGGCATCCAAGCTGTATAGTTCAGCATTTCCATTTTGATTTTTGCAATGTAGGCATGAAGGGTCATGGGATGTGCTGATTGGTGTTTGTTGTATTGTAGGAATGGCTATGTGAGGTCCTGAATGTAGATGGGAAAGAGGAACTTGTGTTAGTTTGGGTAATGTGGTTCCACATGGATGTACGTCTAGTGGGGTGGATTTTAAAGCTGAGTTGGGAAGGTGGTTGTTTAATGCTTGTTGGGCCATTTCATTGTGTACGTGTTCTGTCAGTGTTACATTTCCTAGGAGTGGAAGGATATGTGAGTAAAAGTAGCTGAAGTGTAAGGTTGAGGTAAGATTTTTATTCCTGTTTTATTTCTACTTATCCTCTTGAATGAAAAGACCTTCATATCCCAAGGTTTCCACTATTTCTTCCTTTCATATTCTCGGTCTCCCCTTTGCAAATCCCTTGGAAGATTATGTACGTCAATATACAGTGTCAAATTTCTAAGCCTACATCAGTCAATGCAAAGATAAAAATGTTGTCCAAATCAACAGGACAGAAACTTGGCTCAAGGAGAAAGTGAAAGATGAAGCAAACTTAAAATAATTAAAAACTTTCAGAGCAATAATCACTTTAAAATGAAAGAAGAAATAAGATGATGAACTGTTTCGCATGAGAACAATGCTGTCATTGATATTTAGGAATCAGGAAATGATAAAATGAGAGCAACTGGTAAGCTTAGAGGGACATTAGCTCTGGGAGTGGATAGAATTCCTGCCATCTTCTTGTACTAAACAAAGACAGCAATAATAAAACTATGATGTTAGCAGTGGGCAAAGTCTGGATGAAAGAAAATGAGAAGACATTCACAAAATAGCATATGTAACACCACACAGAAAGGAGGATTGATGCTAATACTAATAAACTTGTATAGACCAGTTAGCTTGATTTCGTGTGTATTAAAAGTCTGAAAGAGTGATAAACGGACACATACTAAAACATCTTATTACAAAGAACTACATCTAGTCTCCACTTGTTGGTCATCCACTACCCAATGTTTCACATATATGGAACTCATGAAAAATTATATCAAATAACATAAACACAGAAAACATACTGAAAGTTTCAGAAACTGTGCTGGCAACAGTGGGCCCAAGCAATCATTCATCAGGACAATCATTCATTGGTAAATAGTGGTGTCATCAAGATATACAGGTAGTTGTCGACTTACGACTGCGATTGGTTCCGACAGACCAGTCGTAAGGCGATCTGGTCGTAAGTCGACCTATGTTATAATTACCTTAGGTATACTGTACAGTTTAATGATATTATATTGCAATCATCTTTATGTCATATTTTATGAACATTTTCTTTTATCATTATTGTTATAACCATTGTATCACCACTGTCTTAGTAGTTATTATCTTTCAACACATTCTACACAGTTTTTGGTATACATCTTGGGGGTGATATTGTAAAAAAATTTCCAAAGTGAAACACAAACAAACACAAGAGGAAGTGTTTTGTGCTGGGAGCTTTGTGCGGGTCATGGGAATGATGAACGTCCCCAGCACTTAGCCTCCCAGCCTCCTGGCAGCGCCAGGACCTTGCCCGAGACTGTCGTACGGAAGTGGTCGCAAATGCGGTCATTCGTAAGTCAACGACTACCTGTATAGTCCTATTGTATAACACGGGGGAAAAAGGTTAGTATATAAGTTTGTTGAGTGTACCTGGTAAGTTGTGTGGGAAGGTGCCGATTGAGAGAGTTAAGGCATGTACAGAGTATCAGACTGGGGAGAAACAGTGTGATTTCAGGAGTGCTAGACAATGTTTGGATCGGGTGCTTGCTGTAAAGAATGTGTGAGAAATACTTAGAGAAAAGGAAGGATTTGGATGGGCATTTACGGATTTGAAGAGAGGATATGATAGGATGGATAGTGCTGTGTGGAAGGTCATATGAATACATGTTATGAAGGGCAAGCTACTAGAAGTTTTTGTTGTAAGTGGAAGGCGCACGTGCAAGTAGGTAGAGGGGAGGATGAGTGGTTTCAGGGAAGGTGTGTCTGTGACATAGGTGTGTGATATCACCATGGCTGTTTAATTTGTTTATGATTGGGTGGAGAGGGAAGTAAATGTAAGGGTCTTAGAGAGAGGGGCGAATAATCAGTCTGTTGGGGATGACAGGATCTTGGAAATGAGTGCTGATGAAAACACCACTGGTGGTAGATTTAAGTGAGAAACCACAGAAGCTGGTGCATGAGTTTGTGGAAAGTTTGTGAAAGGAGGAAGTTGAGAGCTAGATTGAGGGACAGGGTGGTTGGAGTGTAAGTTTGAAAGGAAACATTTTTTGGGAAGTGGAGTATTTTAGTGTCTTGGGGGTGGACATGGCAACATATAGAACCTTGGAAGCAGAAGTGAGTCAAAGAGTGATGGATGTAAGGCATGGCTTATGGATGAGCATGTGCAGAGAAGGGTGGATTTGTTGAGAATGAAATGTTTGAGGACCTTATGTTGGTGTGAGTCGGTTTGATCAAGTAATTAGTAATAGGATGAGAGAGAGGTTTGGTAAGAAGAACAGTGTGGTTGAGAGAACGGAAGAGAAGAGGATGTGGACATATGGAGCTAATGAGTGAAGAGAGGTTGACAAAGAATAGTGTATAAGTGTTAGAATTGGAGGTGGAAAGGATAAGGGGAAAACCAAACTGGTGATGGAAGGATGGTGTGAAAAATATTTTGAGTGGTCAGGGCCTGAACATGCAGGAGGGTAAAAGGCATGCATAGGATGAAGTGAATTGGAGTGATATGGTATACAATGGGCAAAGTGTTGTCAATGGACCGAATGAGGGCATATGAAGCAGTTGAGAGAAACAACTGATTGGTCCATAGTGCCTGGTTGTGGATAGGGGCTGTGGTTTTGGTGCATTACACATAACAGCAAGAGAGTGGATGCATGCAAATGAGGCCTTTCTTAATCTGTTCCTTGCACTGCCTCTCCAACATGGGAAATAGTGAACAAGTTTGAAGAAAAACTGGCAATAGTGTATGGGGGTTTAGTTGTAGTGTGGGAATTTCTTTGTGTTTAGACCAGGGATGAACAAACAGGAGTGCCTTTCTGTTGTATAAGAAATGATCTTGTTAAGTATTTGTTTCAATCTGTTGTATTGTAGGCATTTCTTTCTTACTGTTTGTTCAATCAGAATTGCTTCTGCAGTTCATTGAAAACTCTGTTTTGGAGTGTATACTTTTTTCTGTTTCTTTGAATTATTTTTTCAGTTTGATCCATGTATATTCAGTTTTGCTTAGTAGGCCTTTTATTCAGTTTTCATGCTTAAGATCATGATGCATTTTATTGTAAAATTTTTTTGCACTTTGGAATTTTTGGTACATATCCAATGAGTGTTATATATCACTTATGTCAGATCTGATATGGGAATTATAGATCCCAACTTTTAACCCAACTCACAGAAACTTGTCAAAACTTTGTCTATGAGAAACACAAGATCTGTTGCGTTTGGCTAACTGTTGAAGAAAGGAATCTTAAAACCGTTCTGTTTCTTTCCTTTTCTCTTTCCAAAGTTAACCACTGGATCATTGGGCTACTGAAATCCCTCACAGCAATAATATCTTTCTGCCATGCTGTATTTACTATTTCTGTTTGCAGGAGATAGTTGGATTCCTACATTGTTTTAGGGTTCTGTAAGGGTTTCTAATGTTTATCTTTTTATAATGCCAACCTGGTGTTACCAGATTCTGCCTGCACAAGGTTTCACCACAAGTGAAGCTACAATTGGTGGTGTATCACTGGGTGTATAACTTTGTCAAAGAGCTTTTCACTCCAAAGAAGTCTACATTTCCATGCTTTTGGAATTAGTACAGCCTTGGGCTCCATGAACCTTTAGAGATGTCCGGGTATCTTCGGGACTCTTTCATAGGAATTGGTCGTGGGGAATTGTTGATAAATATCCCTGCCTCTCGGGATTAGACATGATAAATACTGTGTACATATATGCAAGTCTAAAGGGTTACTAAGAGGGCCTAGAGCCAAGGGCTGGAAAACCCCTCCCCTTGTATTATTGCTGTACAAAAGTAGGAGCAGAGGAAGGAGCTGAGAGAGAATTTATTTCAAATTCTCAGTAGTCTATCTCTAATACTATCTTGCTGATCAGGAAAATGGTGAAAAGGTAAGGGAAATTTACAAAGATGTATTTGCTTTCTTCCTTTAGTTCTAACTATGTGTAGGTGCTTTTTTCTTATACAGTGAGGCACCCTATGTAAACTTCTTTTTCTAGGTATTTTATGAAGAGATTTCTATTTCAGCAAGAATTTGTTTTTGCTTATCCTCAGTTCTGATATTGTTTTCATGTAATGCATTAAGAATGACAATCACAAGCACATAGAATTTAAATTTTGAGAAACAAGTAAAATTAAGAAAGTAAATATCTATAACAACCCACTCTGCAACCTTTGAAATTCAAGCACTACAGTTATGAGCCAGCCATGTGAGTACATTCCCATCTTATATAGAGGACACTGATGTTATGTTACAAAGTGGATTTCTGGGCCTATGGCAGGATTGTTGCTGTCATGTTGAATACCTCATAACCAGTTCTCCTATCTATCTATATATCTGATGCCCGTTCTCTCCAGGGACTCCCATCAAGGGGTGGCCACGGCAAAAGAGTCTCCACTTATCCCTCTCCTTACATGCCTCCCTCGCAAACACCATTCCATGCATTCTTCCTCTGTTTTTCTCTATCCAGTAGTCCCTCACCCTATTTGCCCATGTCACAGGTGGTCTTCCACTCACACCAACCCCTGTAACTGTACTATCACACGCTCTACTTGTAAACTCCCAGTCTTGCATTCTTTCCACATGCCCAAACAACCTCAAAGTATTATGTTTCACCCATTCTCCCACTCCACAATTCACTCCTTTTGCAATGCTTGCCATACCACATATCTCATACACCCTTTCATTTCTTTCTTCATTCCATCTAGTCGCATCACATGCTGTTCTCAAATAGCTCACCTCCACAGCCTGGATTCTTGACCTCTGTGCCTCATTTCATGTCCATGTTTCGGATGCATAGGTCAGGGTTGGGAGGACAATGCTGTCCCTTAATCCTCTCTTCACTTCCATGCTTACACCTCTACCCTTCATTATTCCATTAAGGGACTCAGTAACTCTTCTACCATATACTGCTCTCTCCCTTATCTCTCCTTCCATATCACCACACTTACCTAAGACAGCTCCACATACTTAAATTCCCTCACTTCTTCCAGTCTTTTCCCCCCTGTATCCACAGCACAATTTAGTGCACTTTCTTCTTTCACTCTATATGGTTTTACAAAATCTATAATTTCTCTCCATTTCCTTTCATACACCATTACTTTAGTTTTCCTTACATTTACCTTCAATTTCCTCGGCTTACACACATCATAAAACACACTTACAAGCTTCTGCTACTCCTCTTTACTCTCCACACACAACACAGTATTATCTGCAAACACACTTGCCACTAGCCGACATATCTCGCCACCATGCTTCATCTCTGCACCCTTTTCCCTAGTTTTGCTTTCATCTCTCTTATCACTCCATCCATATATATAAAAGCCATAGTGACATCATATAGCCATGCCTCACACCAATATGTATTCCAAAACTTTCACTCGGCTCTCCATCCACTCTTACACATGGATTTGCCCCTCTATAAAAGGCTTTTATGCCATCCAACAGTTGTCCCCTTATACCATATATCCTTAACACATCCCACAAAGCATTCCACTTGACTGTCATGTGCTTTCTCCAGATCCATAAAAGCTGCAAACAGTTTCTTATCTTTCACTAAATACTTTAACACAGTCATCTTTGTTACAAAAATTTGATCCATGCATCCCCTACCTTTCCTAAAACCCCCTTGTTTTCACTAATTTTGCATCCAGTCACTTCCATCACTCTGTCAATTAATAGTCTTGCATACACTTTTCCTGGTATACTTAACAGACTTTTTCCCCTATAATTGCTACATACATCCATAGCACCTTTTCCTTTTGATAATGGAACAGTAATAGCTTTCACCCAATCCTCAGGCACAACCTTCTGTTTCCATGCAAAATTACATACAAGATGCATCCACTCTATCACATTTTCTCCTCCATACTTCAGCATTTCAGCTGTAATCCCATCACTCCAGGTGCCAGTTCTCCACATATTTTTCTTTTTTTATGTTAGTAAGTCTGTCAATTCTGAGTATCAGTTTGGAGCTTCATATCGCTGGCATTTGCAAAGAATTTTTTTAATTTTCTTTACCTTCTCTTTTTGTGGTAATTCATCCATTGTATCTTTTTTGCTAGTTTTATGGTTGGAATCATTTTGGAAAATTTTTGCCCATGTTCTTGACCTTAGGGATCCTTAATTTAACCTTACCTGTTTTGATACAGTAATTTTGCCTAAAAGTCCCTCTTACCTATGTAGTGTGCCTGGTTTAACTTTGACATTCCTTCTCAGATAAAAAAGATTTATGTCTGTGTTTCGCTCATACATGGTTATTTTCTAGGACTCTACCCAAATGGTCTGCAATGGTTGCATTCAGGTGCAGTACCCAAATGGTCTACAATGGTTGCATTCAGGTGCAGTCCATCACTAGCAAGTAAGCCTCTTTCCTTGAGGAATTCTTTCCAGTGATCAGAAGAATTTGTATCTTCCTCCCCATTGCACATGTCTTGTGGTGCATTATTGATACCTTTTATATTACTGATGGTGAATATTTTGGTGCCACATATTGGATATTATTCCTAGGGCAGGGGAGAAAGAATTTTACCTCTGAATTCCCAGTATATCAAAGAAGGCGACTACAAGGGGTGGGAGTTGGGTCTGGAAGCCCCCCCCCTTCCCCCGTGTCCTAATATTTCAGTTTCTGAAACAGAAAAAGAAGCCGAATGAGGAGTGCTCATCCTTCCTGAAGATTCTGGCTAGGGTGTCTAAATGTTTGTGGATGTAAGTAAGATGAGAAAGAAAAGACAAGCATTATGTTTGAGGAGAGACCTGGGTTTTCAAATTCTAAGTGAAAGAAAGCTTAATGGTAGGGGTGATGATTGGTTTGAGAATGTTTTAGAGATAAAGTCAGGGGTTAGTGTGAGGGTAATTTCTAAGGAAGGGGTAGCACTAATGACTAAGCAGGAGTGTAAATGTGTAAAAGAGTGTAGGGAAGTGTGCTTCAGACTGGTGTGCATAAAAATGAATGTGGGTTGCAAGAGAAAGAGTGATTGTTAGTGCTGATGCATTTTGTCATGAAAAGGAGAGTGATGAGATGGAAGTGTTTTAGGAGCACCTGAGTGAGTGTGTCAGCAGTTTTGATGTAAGAGAGTGAGTGCTATTGATGGATGACTTAAATGTGAAGGCGAGTAATGTGGTAGTAATGTATGTAATTGGGGGACATAGGGTATTCAGTGAGGTGAACAGGAATGATGAACAGCTTGTGGAGTAATGTGCTGAAAGAGGACTGGTGATAGGGAACACGTGGTTTAAAAATGAGGGACATATATAAGTATACATGGGTGAGTTGGAGAGATGATAAGAGGGCATTACTGGATTACGTATTAATTGATAAGCATGTTGAGGGGCAGCTGGTGGGATGTCTGACCATTATGTGGTGGAGGTAAGGGTGAAGATTTTTAGGGGTTTTCAGAAATGAGGGAATGAAATGAGTTAGAAGAGGATGTAAAAATAAGGTGCCTGGAAAAGAGATGTGTGCGAAGGAATTCCAGTAGAGAATGTATGGAAAATGGCAAAAAGTAAGAGTAAATAAAGCTAGGAGAATGGGTAAGGGATGGGACATTACTTAGGGAAGTAGTGCTTGCATGTACAAAAGAAATATGTGGCATGCACGGTTATAGTATTGTAACCATGAGGTTAAGAAGTGCTGTGACTGCAGTAAAGAGCTCAACAATTGAGAAAAGTTAAATTGCAATGCCTGTACTCTAGTTTTCTATAGTATCCAAGTCTCATCCTGTCTCCTTGTGGTGACTTGTTAGTACATCCTTAGGGATGGAACCAAAGGGGGAGGCGTTGTCCAACTCGATCATGGTAGTAGTTTTTAACAGATAAACACTGGAGGTGTAGTGTAGTGTGTGTGTGTGTGTGTGTGTGTGTGTGTGTGTGTGTGTGTTTTACAATCTGAGGGCCCTTCTTCCTCGGAAAAACTGCTCTCTGTCAGTAGCCTGTAAAAGATGATGCGCTAAAGGCTAAGAAGGCACTGGAGTCCACCAGTTATACTGGGGAATAAAAGGGTCGAGTGATTGAAGTAGATGGCTTTGAAAGTTAATGGGATGGACATTGAGAGTATAAGGAGGAAACCTGAGGAAAAATTTAAAAGCTATAATTTGGATGTGCTGGGAACTGGGGAAATTACTAGGCATATGGAGAGAAAATGGGAGTGATGAATGCAAGGTGTGGAAGGGCACGGAGGAAGTGGTATGGATGGAAATGAAAGAAAATGATCAGGGAAGAGGGAAAGAAGGATGTGCAATTGTGCTATTACCAAGAGTGTGGGAGGGTGTTACAGAGCATGGATGGAATGGATCAAAGATAGTGTTGGTGAGAGGAGAGCTTGGAATTGTGAAGTATATATGGGTATGTGTATATGCACCTTTTGATATGAAGATTGCTAGGTAAGGAGGAAATGAAGCATTTCTGGAGAAGTTTAAATGATAGTAAAAATGGGTTTGAAAAGGAGAGAAAGCTGGTTGTGATGGGCAATATGAACACAAAGGTTGGATGTGATGAAATTGGTGAGATAGTTGGTAAATGGAGAGTGCCAGGAATAATTGAGAATGGATCTTATCTTATGGATGTTTGTGCTGAGAGGGGTTTTATTCTTTGCAAATCCCTATTTTCTGCACTGGATGGTCCACAGATATCAGTGGATGAAAAATGATGGAAGAGAAGAACAAAAGGGTTTGATTGAACTATGTGTCAGTGAAAGTAAGGTTGAGAAAGGTTGTGCTGGATGCTAGAATTTGAGGATTGTTTGGCAGTTCTGACAAATTTACAATTTTTATAGAGGTGAGGATCAAGGAAAATTGGAGGTATGGCATAGGAGAAAATAGAGAGGTAAAAGTGCTGGCAAGCAAGAAGATGAATCAGAAGGAATGCAAAGAGGAGCATGAAGGAAGGATGACAGAAACTTTCGATGAAAATGCAGCAGATGGATGTCAAAGCTAGGCAGTGTTAGGAATGTATGAGGTGTGGAAAAATTTCTTTGGAAAAGTGTGAGTAGGGTTGATCGAATAAGGAAGGATATGGTAAGAGATGGGCATAGAGTTTGTGTCAGAGTAAGATATGTAGTGACTCTGCCAGTGAGAGATAAGGCTAAGGTAGTAGAGTAATGGCCTCTCTCACGACCCCTCCAAATTTAAGGAATACTCATGTAACTTCACTTTATCTCATTACCTCTGCAGATTTTAAATATACTCATATGACTACACTGTGTGACTGCTGCTTGCAAGAGGGAGGGCTAAGGTAGTAGTGTATTGGCCCCTTCCATTACCCCAGCTTGCTTGAGGAATATCCTTTCCTCTACCCTTGGAACAGTGCATTAAGTAGCAGGCTATTAACAGCAGCCACTTAGGATGGTACTGCTGTCCTGACTGAGGAGCATTAAAGTGGTGCCCAGAACTGTGTTACACCCTCTGTGTTAGGATTGTTGATCTTACTTTGTCTTCTCAAAACGGGACTACTGAACTAGTCCTGCTATCTTCGTACAAGCGCCATATACTTATTCAAACCTCGCTTATTTTCTTTACAAGAGTTCTTTGCAATCTCATGTCTTCAGTCATCTTTATATATAATGATAATAGAGTCCAACAAACCTATGGTCCCTAATCCCTGGCATCGTGGGATGCTAAGAATCTCCAGGCTCCCGCTTGACTCCACTGCTAGTGAGAGGGAGGACTAAGATAGTAGTCATACTGGTTATTCCCACAACCTTTTCTTCTCTGATAGACCTGCCCCTTTTTCTCTTTACTGATCTCTCTCTAGTAACATCTCTTTTGTTGAACACCATCTGTCTAGCACCTCTCCTAATATTGCACTTCTCTCAGAAACCCAAATGTTTAATGATGATCTCACCAGCCCCTCTTTCTTATTCAGCTGTAATCTCTACTCACACTTGTGGTTCAGAGGTAGTGTCTCTGCTTATTCCAGCATTAACATATCTGTTGCATTCCTCGAGGACTTTGGACTAAGTCCCCAAACTTTGATGTTATCTGGCTCAGGGTCTATCTCCCAATTACCACACTTTTCCTTTGTTTCACGTACTGCTTTCGTGATTCTACAGATATTATATCTTCTTTGATTTCTAAACTCATGCCACAAGACTGAGGCATCCTCTCACCCATAAGCCAAGATCCTCTTCTTAGGAGATTTCAGCATTCACTATTGGGAATGTTTGAATTCTTCCCATAAGGATGGTGGAGGAATTGAAGTTCTAACGTTCTCCATTGTCTGTGATGTAGAGCAATTTATCTCCCACCTCACCCATATTCCTCTCCACTGTAACCATTCTCCTAATGTACTGGATTGTTTGTCATTTCTTCTAATAATCCTTTGCGCTGAAACTACACAATCTTGCCCCTAGTAGGTTCTTCTGACCACTTTCTCATAAAAGTATCTATTTTAACATTACCGTCCTCACCAGCAGTCCCTTTTAACATAAATATTGGTACCTCAGTAGAGCTGACTGGAATGACTTGAGAATTTTTTTTAAATTTCCTTGGGTACATTACTTTATCTTAGGTGGTGATGCTTCTGTCTCCACCAAACACACAGCAGAGGTTATTGTTGAGGGAATGGAGGCATTTATCCCCTTTTCCTCCCTCAAGCAAGGGAATTCAGGCAACACTGTGTTGTTAAGGTGGACATTGAAGGTATTTTATGCTTAGTCTTGCCAAGAGAGAAGAGAATTAAAAAAAGAAGCAAGGTGGCAAAATGAAGTGGATAAATTGTCTCAAAGGATTTGTGAATCCAAGATTGTCATATGATTTCTTTTGATTACTAATATTACTGCTGCTGTCAGATGTTTTCTGAATTCATCAGATCTGTATCTTTTTTTGTTTCTTTTTTGTAGAATTGTCTCTTTAGTATCCTATGCAAGTTGATTTTGGTTTTTTTATACTCTGACTTATACCTTCTCTCATTAGATTCAGATTCAGCATCAGAAGCTGTGACTTTAAAGCATGACAAAACAGCAGATGATTCATTTTCTTCAGCTTCTGAAAATTCATGTAATTCATTGAATACTGTAGTGCCACATAAAGAGGAAAATGAAATTAGCAGGCCTACAGCTACATCTTTGCTGGAGACGTTTACACCAAATGATAGCAAACTCACCACAACCAATGCAGCAGCAGATGGAACATCAAGTAAATGCTACCCAAGTACTGACCCACCTATACTTTCAGAACAAGTTGCAGACAAACACTTCAATATTAAAAGAGAGCCAAATAGCCGCAATTATGTTACATTTAAAAGAAAGCTTACATCATCAGATAGTGATGATGACACCAGTATCTTGCCAGAAACTAACACACTTCACCGGTCAACACATACTCACAAAAAAAGGGAACTGAAGATGGCCTGTGGTAAACAAGAGGCATATGATTAGCTTTTAAAGCTTAAGAGGAGAAAACACAAAAAACAAATGAAAATGTTAGAAATAGAAATGTATCTTCATACAACGAATTTGAAAATTGCAAAACTAAAGAAAGAAATATTGGAAGGCGAAACTTTTAGAAGTTTTTCACTCATTTAAATGATATAGGAAATGCCTAGTATTTCCATATT
>JAUUDW010541799.1:0-12099 GCA_032361385.1 Panulirus guttatus | reverse complement strand
AAAGGTCAGTTTTAGGAAGGCAGAGGAATAGGTTAGCAAGGGTGCAAATGTGGATGGTGAAAAAGTGGAAGATGTGAAGTGTTTTACATATCTGGAAGTGAAAATGACAAAAATGGAACCATGGAAGGGTAAGTGAGTCATAGGGTGGATGAGTGGCAGAAGGTTCTGGGAGCACTGAGCAATTTGTGGAAAGAGAGAGTTCTCTGGGAAGCTGAAAATGTATGTTTGAAGGTATAGTATAGTATAGTATATATAGTATATGGATGTGTGGCATGGGCTATAAATGAGGATGTGTGGAGGAGGGTGAAGGTGTTGGAAAGAAAGTGTTTGAGAACAGCATGTGGAGTGAGGTGGCTTGATAAAGTAAGTAATAAAAGGTTAAAAGAGAGGTGTGGAAATAAAGAGTGTGTTTCAAAGAGTGAAAAATAGATTTTCAGTGACATGAGCCTGAACATGCAGGAAAGTGAAAGGCATGCATGGGTAAGAGTGAATTGGAACAGTGTATTATACAAGGATCAACATGCTGGCAGTGGATTGAACTAAGGCTTGTGAAGCGGCTGAGGTAAACTATGGAAAGGTCTGTGAGGCCTGGTTGTGGTTAGGGAACAATGGTTTCTGTGCATTACACATGACAGCCAGATAATGGATGTGAGTTAATGTGGCATCTCCCTGTCTGTTCCTGTTGCTACCTCGCTGACATGGGAAATGGTGAGCAAGTATGAAAAGAAAATATACTGAATGCAGGCACCAGCATTCTGCATTCAGATAAAAACATTTGATATATCTGTAGAAAGCACAGTACTGTACAATGTACTGAATTCCAGTTTTGAACACATTTTCTCACATTTCAGTGCAGTATTTTGTTACAGTAAAATAAGTTCATATATTTGATTCTTTCTGATGCAGTATGAAATAAGAATCTAAATACTTAAGTTGACTAGAATACTTGCTTGACTGGATGGGGATAAGTCACAACTGATCAAGATAACAAGGACTTCAGTGTACACTGGTCAGTCTATTGCTATATAACTAAGTTTTCATTAATTGTCTGTCCATTCTCATCCCTGAAAAATGTTATTCTAGATTTGAGCATCCTTAATCATGGAAAATTAAAAAGCATTTATTTCCTATAATGAATTAGGTGTTGGTATGTATAAATGTATGACTTCCTTGAAATTATACCACTCACATTAGTAATAGAAAATCCTAGTCATTGAAGGAACACTGGTGTTTCATAAAGGAAATGGAGTGGGAAAGGCATCTGATAAGAGGCTGTTTCCCAGTGTTAACTATTCATAAATGAAGGAATTATTGCTGGATATATGCAACCAACTTTATTTGTTCAAGTGGAATACCAAGTGAAGCATCAGCCTTTCAGGAGGCAGGGAAGCATTTGATGTATATATGTTCCATAAGTACCAAGACTCCATAATCCATATCTCAAAGAGATAATAACATTTCAAGCAAACTGCACAGAACATTTGGTTTATAGATCAAGGGCAAAGCACCCTGCTGACCAGTTGTAGTGCAGAAAATGTGGTGATAGCTGCCAGAATTGTACAAGGCAGTGTAATGTACCACGATTGTCTTATACCCTTTGGTAGAAGCAACAAAGCCTTCTGCTGCCTTATAGTTCAGATTCTAGCTACATTCCTAGTTTACACTTTCTTTGTTGTTAAAGAATGAAAACATTGTTGGTTTTTCTTGTGTTCCTGTGCCATGTCAGTCCGGTGTTGAGAATTTTGATTATCTCATTTCTTCTTGTCTGTGACGGAAAACAAATTAACAGCCTACAGCCAATCTTTAAACTGATGGAGTAGTAAGGAAAGTTTTGGCTGCCGGTATTAGTTAAACTGATATTAGCAGAATCATGGGATGCTGCTGATGAATGGTTACAGAATATTGCAAAGTATATTGTTAAAAGAACATAGTCGAGTAAAATAGATAAGAGGACAGAAATCAATAGTTGTAGCTGAGAATTGCAAAGTGATATATGACTGATGGCAATGGTTGAAGCAATTAATTAACTGAATCAGCATTTTTGGCAAGAAAGAAGTTTTGGTAGAATTCTCATGGGAGAGAGATGAACAACTGGGTAGATAAAGTAACTCATTTACTACTTGTCTGTTACTTGAAATGGACTGCAGTGCTGAGATGGTCAAAAGGATTTTCTGGGTTATATGTTTGATAGGGTTAAGGAATAAAGGTCAACAGGAAACAAACTAATATGTGGAATGTTTTAATTTCAAGGTCCCTACTAGATATATGATGGACAGAATATAGGACAGCCAGTTACTGGGATAGAAAGAGAATTGGTACTGGCCTAGAAGAATCACTTGCATAAGTGAATTCCAAAACCAACCAAAAAGAATCGAGGGGATCCCTAATCTGTGGTGGCTTTGGTATTTACATAGACACCACAAGTGGCTGTGAATATTGCATATGAACCACAACTCAGTGATTTAGGGTGATCATGTAGTGATGACAAGAGATGATGTTCAAATTCTTGCTAGAGTTATGTTTAACTTCTTGTCACACAAGATAGTCTAATCCATAGCTTACTGAATTATACGCTAACACAACACATTACAGTCCCACAAATTTGTCATCGTGTATTGTCAAACTAACTGAAAACACTGTACCTTCTAAAGATTTAAAAAAAAAAATAATGCTAAAGAATGATACTTGAGAAAGAATATGAGAATAATGTTCACACTGAAAACAAAATTGCTACAGAAAAAAATGTCAATTACTTTGATCCAACACTGTGGTCTGATAACATGTCAGTTACACACACTGAAATTTCATTTTGGTAGAGTAGATGAAGATTTTGGAAGAAAGTTGAGTGAAAAGATTACGAAAAACATGAGACTGTACTGCAAAGAGGTGAAAAAAGAAAGGTGGATGTAAATGTAAATGCAAGATGTATGGAAGGGAAGTTGCTGAATCATAAGAAGGAAGTGAAAGGAATATGGAAAAAGTATTTTAAAGACCTGATGAATGTGGGAGAAGGCAGGGCAGATGCTGCAAGCATGGGCATGGATATGGAGGATGGAAGGAAAAGGATACAAGAATGGAGACAAAAAGAGGCAATAATGATGTTGAAGTTGGGGAAGCACTTAGAGTGAATGGGCTTATGGCTGAAATGTTGAAGTATGGAGAAAGGAGTGTGATAGAGTGGATGCACTGGGTATGTAATTAAGCATGAAAGCAGATGGATGTGCCTGTGGATTATGTGAAAGCTATCAATGTTCTTTTGTTCAAAGGAAAAGGTACAAGAAGTATGTAGCAAGTATAGTAAAATAAATGTTATGTATACCAGGAAAAGTGTATGCAAGAGTGTTAATTAATACATGATGGAAGTGACTGAATGCAGAATAAGTCAGGAGCATGGGAGGCTTTAAGAAAAGTAAGGAATGTGTGGATCAAATTTTTAAGGTGATAATGACAGTTTAAAAGTACCTACTGAAAGATAATAAGCTACATAGAGTTTTTATGTATCTGGAGAAAGTGCATAACAGTGCAGAGTGGAATGCTATATGGGATGTGTTAAGGATATATGGGGTAGGGGACAACTGTTGGATGAAGTGAAAGCCTTCCTGACCTTGACACGTTCATGGGCCGCCCAGGGTTGAGCACATAGGATCAAATCCTGGTTACGGCAGTCGGTCCACAGTCATCCCAGCTGTTCATCTACCCTTAGGGGTTGGTTGATAAAATGGGTACCTGGCTCAGGCCAGGGAATATATATATGCTGTTTCCTGTGGGGAGGAGTGGCGTCGGAAATGGATGGGGGTGAGCAAGGGCGAATATGTATATGTGTATGTGCATGTGTATGTTATATATGTATATGTTTGTATGTATATATATGTACTGAGCATATATGTATATATGTGTGTATGTGGGGGGATGGGTCTTTCTTTGTCTGTTTCCTGGCGCTACCTCGCTGACGCGGGAAACAGCGTGTGTGTGTGTGTGTGTGTGCATTTTATCAAGTTTTGTATCTGTCGAAGATGAGGGTCTTTGTGAGTTGAAGTTACTAAAGTGTGAGGCAGGGGAAAGCATTTTTTCTACTTTGGAGTTGGTGGTCAGCTATAGTGAGGTTTGGGTGGGAGGGGTCTAGTCCTGTTGCATATAACTGAGAGCTGAGCATGCTGAAGTGGGGCTGTATTGGGAGGATATTTGTTTCACTGTGAAGATGTTGAGTGTTTGTGGTTTCTAAGCAGCCAGTGACTGTTTTGTGAACACAATTCTGCATGGTATATGACTTTGCTATATTTACCTTTGAGAGGGTGAAAGACCAGGCAAGTATGGAAAAGTTCAAAGTGGAGCAGATCAATTGTTTTACTAAGACACTAAGCCATTTTTTTTCTTGTCCAGATCTGGTGTCAGTTAGTATTGTGAGGGCATTTAGTATGTGCTGCTTTAGTGCTGGTGTTATTGGTTTGGGGAATGAATGCTTTGCGAGTCATATGTGATGCCTACAATGATGTTCTGCTCAGTGGGAGAGACTCTCCATTCAATATAACTGGAGGGTGTGAGCAAGATTTATGTCTTTCTGGGGTTAACAGGGAAAGAAAACTTTCATGAAGCTGACATTGTGTTCAGGGTGACTCATCACTCCAAATGAGTAATGTGCTGAATGTTTTATGTTGTTACTGTGGTGTCAGGGCATTTTGATGTAACTGTGATGTTGTCTACCTGCGAAAAGACCTTTAAGCTGAGGTATGCCTGAGGAAATGGGCGGTCGTGTGGGAAAAGACTGAAGAGAGATGGTTCTAGAAAGAACTGCTCCTTGGCAAATTCCATTGTAGTTTAAATGTTTTAGAGGTGAAGCCATTGTGAGCATGGCATGGTGGTCGACAATGAAACTGGCCTACCACTTTTAGTCACTGTTGTGGAGGGTGGCGTCAAGTATTTCTTGCATGATGTGTTTGATGACTGTGCCTAATGCTTTAATGATGTCTATTGTCACTAGTACTATGAAGGTAGGGATTGTGGTTGGTTGAATCCAACTTGTCACTAGTACTATGAAGGTGGGGATTGTGGTTCGTTGAATCCATCTAAGATATATTGTGTGAGCTGTGTAGTGTGGTGGTAGTGTTTGGGTTTGAACCCATGCTGTGAGGATGAGAGTGCAACGTTTTGCTTGATCCTGTTGTGAATTATTTTTTCACAGAGTTTGGATACTGATGATACGAAACGATACAGGCTGGTAGGAGGAAGAAGAGTTGGGTGGTTTGATGGGTTTTAAGATTGTCATTAAGTTGGCAAATTTCCAGATGTTAAAGATTCTGTTGTGTAGTGAAAAGTAGTGAAGCACATCTGCAAGTGCTTCGAATGGTAATTGGCTTGACTGTTTTACCTATAAGATAGAGATACTGTCAGAGTCTGTAGCAGGAGAGTTCCTTAAGGCTTTAATTGAACTGCTTGCACCAGTAGGAGTGAAGAGTGAGAGGGAAGTTGTTTCTGCATGGATTTTGTGTATGATTTCATGACTCTCCTGTTTAGGGGTGAGGTTGATTTTCTGCCAATTTTTGAGAAGTGTCTCATATGAATGTTTGTTTGTTCTTTGAGAGAAGCGACTTCCTTGGAATGGGTCAGGAGTGCTTCATGAGTTGGGGGGCTGGACTGGTGCAATAAAAGTGGATTTTCTTGAAAGTTCACCAAAGTTAGTTGCTGTGGGTCTTGTGATTCAGCATGTAGGGGAAGGAGTGACAGTTTTCATCTTATCTTTCTGTAATTACATTAAAAATTATGTTATTCTGAGTTTGGATTTGTTCTCTGATATATACATAATTACCCCAAGGCCAATTTCTATCAAAGAATCCTGCTGTTACTCTAGACATTTCTAGAGGTCCCTGCAGTTCAAAGCTGTGCTGCTTCCAGTTGCAAGAAAAGGTACTCCTTCAGCATGAGAAGTTCTTTGATGAGATTGTACTCCTAATGATACAGCTTACAAAGTAAACTCAAGCAGGCAAATTCTGTTGTGTGTAAGTGCGTGTGCTTTAAAATTACCCCAGGACCAATTTCTATGAGAGTCTTTATGCTGCACAGGACCTTTATAAAGACTCCTACAGCTCAGGGATGTAATAATTCAAATATCAGGAAAATGTACACTCCTTTGGAGTGAAGCTCTTTGAGAGACTGTACTCTCAATCATACAGCCACATTAAAGATTAATTTTCACTCGTGGTGCAAATAAAGTAGATGAAGTCCAATAACAAACACACATACATATATTATCTATTTATTTATCTGTTTATCATAATTGATCACTGTTTCCCGCGTCAGTAAAGTGGCGCCAGGAAACAGACAAAGAAAAATCCATCCACTCATATACACACATAAACATTCATCCACATATATGCACAATACATACATATACATATATACATAAACATACATATATACACATGTACATATTCATACTTGCTTGCCTTCGTCCATTCCTGGCGCCACACCCTGCCCCAAAGGAAACAGCATCGCCACCCCCTGCACTAGCAAGGTAGTGCCAGGAAACACATGAAAAAAAGGCCACATCTGCTCACAATCAGTCTCTAGCTGTCACATGTAATGCACACACACACACACATATATATTTATTATTTATTATGCATGATCGCTGTTTCCCGCGTCAGCAAGATAGCGCCAGGAAACAGACGAAGAAAGACCCATCCCCCTAAATACACACATATATACATACATGCACATATATGCACAGTACATATATATACATACCAACATATTCATATATACACACATACACATACACATGCATATACACATGTTCATATATATATATATATAATCAATGGAGGTTGGGAGAAAGAATTCTACCTCTGTATTCACTGCATGTTGTAGAAGGCGACTAAAGGGGGCAGAAGTGGAGGGATGCAACCCCTCCTTGTATTTCAATTTCTAAAAGAAGGAACAGAAGAAGGAGCCAGGCAGGGAGTGCTCATCCTTCTCAATGGCTCAGGCTAGGGTGTCAAAATGCATGTGAATGTAACCAAGATGATAAGACAGAAGAGACAGAAGTATGTTTCAGGAAAGAAATATGGATATTCTGGCTATGAGTGAAACAAAGCTCAAGGGTAAAGGAAATGAATGGTGTCAAGATGTTTTAGGAGTAAAGCCAGGGGTTTGGGAGAGGACAAGAGCTATGGAAGGAGTAACACTACTTCTTAAGTAGTTGTGGGAGTGTATGGTAGAGTGTAAAGACAAATATTTTGGATTGATGTGGTAATTTGAAAGTGGATGGTGAGAGATGGGTGACTGTTAGTGCATATGCACCTGGCCATGAGAAGAAAGATCATAAAAGGCAAGTGTTTTGGGAGCAGCTGAGTGAGTGTGTCAGCAGTTTTGATGTAAGAGAACTGGGTATTAGTGATGGGTGATTAAAATGCGAAGTTAAGTGATATGGCAGTTGAGGGTATAATTGGGGTGCATGGAGTATTCAGTTTTATGAACGGAAATAGAGAAGAGCTTGTGGAGTTGTATACATATACATATGTGAGTAGGAGAGATTGTCAGGGAGCATTATTGGGTTACCTATTAATTGATAGGTGTAAAAGAGAGACCTGTGGATGGAAAGAATACTGAGAGGGGCAACTGGAGGGACGTCTGATCACTGTCTTCTGAAAATGAGGGTGAAGATTTGTACAGGTTTACAAAAAAAAGGAAATAATGCTGGTGAGATGTGAGTGTTGTATGTAAGCTGGCCTGGAAAGGAGATTTGCGTGAAGAAATACCAGGAGAGATTGAGTGTAAAATGGCAAAAGGTGAGAGTAAATAAAGCAAGGGGAAAGAGTGAGGAATGGGAGTTATTTCGGAAAGCAGTAATGGCATGTGCAAGAGATGCATGTGGCTTGAGAAAGGTGAGAGGTGGGCAGATTAGAAAGGGAAGTGAGTGGTGGGATGAAGAAGCAAAGTTGCTAGTAAAAGAAGATGAGAGAAGCATTTGGCTAGTACTTACAGGGTAGGAGCGAAAATGATTGGAAGATTTATAAGAGAAACTGACAGGAGGCCAAGAGGAAGGTGCAGGGGTTGAAAAAGAGAGTAAAGGAAAGTTGGAGTGAGCGATTATCAGTAAATTCTTAGAGAATAAGATGTTTTGGAAGGAGGTAAATAATATGCAAAAGACAAGAGAACAAATGAGAACATTGGTGAAAGATGCAGAAGAGGAAGTGATAACAGGTGGTGATGAACTGAGGAGGAGACAGAGTGAGTATTTTGAAGGACTGTTAAATGTGTTTGATGATAGAATGGCAGATGTAGGGTGTTTGGGTTCGGGTGGTAAGTAAAGTAAGAGAATCATGGAGAGTGGTTTGGTGAAGAGAGAGGAAGTGGTGAAAGCACTGTTTAACATGAAATGTGGCATGGCAGCTGGAGTGGATGGTACTATAGTTGAATTGGTTGGTAAGGATTTTCAATGTATGGATCAAGATGAGGTGCCTGAGCATTGGCAGAATGCATGCAAAGTGCCACGGTACAAAGGCAAGGGGGATAAAATTGATTGTTCAAACTAAAGAGGTATAATATTGTTGAGTATACCTGGTAAGTTGTACGGGAGGGTAATGATTGAGAGGGTGAAGGTACGCGAAGAATATCAGACTGGGGAGTAGCAGTGTGGTTTCAGAAGTCATAGAGGATGTGTGGATCAGGAGTTTGCTTTAAAGAATTTGTGTTAGAAATACCTAGAAAAACATATGGATCTGTATGCAGCATTTAGAGATCAGTAGATGATAGAGGTGCTTTGTAGAAGGTATCAAGAATAAACAGTGTGTAAGGAAAGATATTAGAAGCAGTGAGAAGTTTTTATTAAGGGTGTAAGGATTGTGTATGAGTAAGAAGAGAGTACAGTGAATGGTTCCAAATGAAGGTTAGTCTGTGGCATGGCAAGGGTGTGTGATGTCACCATGGTTGTTCAATTTGTTTATTGATGAATTGGTGAGGAAGGCAAATGCGAGTCTTGGGGAGAGGGGCGAGTATGTAGTCTGGGGGGGTTGAAAGAGCTTGGGAAGTGAATCATTTGTTGTTTGCTGATGACAGAGCACTGATGGCAGATTCAACTGAGAAACTGGACAAGTTGGTGAATGAGCTTGGAAGAGTGTGAGAGGAGAAAGTTGCTTGTGAATGTGAATACAAGCAAGGATATTAGATTTAGCAGGTTTGTGGGACAGGTTAGTTGCATGTGTTTGAAAGGAGAGACATTGGAGGATGTGAAGTGTTTTAGAAATCTGGGAGCGGGCATGACAGCAAATTGAACCATGGAAAGAGAAGCGAGTCATAGGGTGGGGAAAGGGAGTGAAGGTTCTGGAGCAATGAAGAATGTGTAGAAAGAGGGAACATTATCTGGGAGGGCAAAAATGGGTATGTTAGGTATAGTAGTCCTAACAATGTTATACAGATACACAGCATGGGCTATAGATGGGGAGGGTGGATTTGCTGGAAATAAAATGTCTGAGAACAATATTTGGTGTAAGCTGGTTTGATTGAGTAAGTAACGAACGGGTAAGAGAGATGTGTGGTAATAAAAAGAGAGTGGTTGAGAGAGCAGAAATGGTCTGAACATATAGAAAGAATGAGTGAGCAAAGGGCGACAAAGAGAATGTGTGTATCAAAAGTTGGGGGAACAAGAAGAACGGGGCAACCAAATTGGAGACAGAAGGATGGAGTGAAAAAAATTTTGAGTGATCGGGGCCTGAACATGCAAGAGAGTGAAAGGCACACACAGGATAGAGTGAACTGGAACGATGTGGTATACTGAAGTCAATGTGCTATCAATGGACTGCACCAGGGTATATGAAATGTATGGAGTAAACCATGGAAAGATCTCTGGTGCCTGGGTGTGGATAGGGAGTTGTGGTTATGGTGCATCACACTTGACAGCGAAAGAATGGATATGAGCAGGCGTGGCCTTTCTTCATCTGTTCCTGGCACTACCTTGATAATGCAGGAAACAGTGAGCAAGTATGAAAAAGAAAGTCAGTTTTCCCATTAATGGGGTGGGGTGAATTACGGAACTCTGTTGTTAAAGATGTTGGCTATCTCATCTCACTACATATATGTTAATAATTTCAAAAAATAACTTTCAAATGGTAGGCAAAATATTAAATACTAAATGTATAACACTGTGATGTTCCTCTATATGTACAATGATGCTTTTGGGTGTAGCATACACAAATATACTACTAAAACTATGTACTAAATTGTGCAATTATGTACAAACAGTATATGCACATATACGTATGCAAAAGGCAAAACATACAGCATTGGAAAGTGAAAAATTAAAACATAATGGCATAAAGAAATGTGTATATATTGCTGCAATAGAGGGGATACATTGTAAAACCAGCACATTTGCAGCCTGAATGTTTAATCCTCTGAGATACTTATTACAAATGTAGGCAAACTTTTACTACATTTTTTCAGAAAAAAATTACCCCTATGGTTTTGCAATTAGATAAGAAAAGAATCTATTTTTTGAAACATAATGACCTAGGGTTACACTTAACATTTAGAGAAGTCACACTTGCATGTTGAGGCTGTCAAGGGCAGGGAGAACATGAAGAAGTTACAGTATGTAGACAAAGGGCCAGAATTTCCTGGTTCTTCATCTATGAATGGGTGTTAGAAGAAACTGTCACAAGACAGCTCATCACTTTTAACTTTCTACTGAAAGTCTTTCCAAATATCTATGACCAGGAACATTTAAAAAGAAAGGTTTTTAACTTTCTCCAAAATTTGTAAATACTTTCCCTTGTCTTTTCTTTTTCAGTTTCATAATCCTCTCTATATTTCAATTAAGGCCCGGCCTTGATGTGGACTTTTCTCTGTGACTGGAGCATTCAACATAAAAAAAAATACTTACTGGGAAGTTACATTCAATCTTATATTCCATCCACACTACAGTGACCAACATCACAGCAATTCAAAAATTTAACTTTACCTCCATTTTAATGCTATTCCTGCATTCCCCTAACCAGAAACACAAAACTATCCTGGGAGCTTTTCACTTGCACTTCCTGGGGATTTGATGACATTATTCGCAAAATTTCAATGTAAGTATGTGGCTTGTATTACCACCACCTAGTTATATGCATCAGACTTCTTGCTTGGCTGAAACTACCATGGAAAAAAAAAAGTGCTTTTCAAAATGGGTAAGAGTAGTTAGTGGAGTTCTGCAGGGCTTGATCTTGGGGCCACTGCTATTCCTAGTCTATGTAAACAACTCACTGAAGTCTTCAGAGGGCTCTCCTATCTCATTAATCTGGGCTAGGCCCACGCCACTGAGTTGGGTCATTGGAACCAAGCTGTTGGAAGTTGCTGCCTGCAAGCCCACATAGCCGCTACAGTCTGGCTGACCTATTATACTTTGTTGATATTTGTCCTGGGCACTTTCAAACTTCTATACTGTGCATCCCATGGCATTTCTGATGACAGTAGGTAAGATGCTGAAGAGTCTTGGTCTCCAGATGTTTACGGTATTATCCCTCTTTGTGCATAATAAACCTCTGGATTTCTAAGGTAATATTTTAAAAAGTCTTCCATGCCTGTCATGCCAATACAATGATATTTCAAAATGTACCTTGAGAACTGTACCTTCTAGGATTTTTCCAGGTATAGATAATGATATAGCTCTCTCAGCAGCTTTAGGGATTACAGCCTCAGAGATTTCAGCTGTTCCCAGTAAATTAGTTCATTTACCACATCAATATAGGCAGTGAAAGATCTCTAAAAACTTTCTAATTCTGCAATTTTGCCTGCCTCCTAGGATGATGTTAGAATGCAGCAATATTCAGTCTGTTAAGGAAATAGTGCCTTGAATAATACAGGCTGAGCATCCCTAATCCGAAAATTCAAAATTTGATATGCAAAATTCCACACCTAATCACATTACTTTTTCACTGTATTAATGGTATTTCATAATTTTTTACTGTTAAATACTTATTTGTGAACAAGTGTCAGAATATGATTGTTTATCAGTATCATATAAATTCAGATTCAGGAGTGAAGGTGATGCCAAACAACTACAGACTGTCCACAAAGGCAGCTGAGGTTCTGACACCTTTGCTCTCTGATGTTCAGTGTTAC